>CAJQUW010001543.1:0-145426 GCA_907163375.1 Prostheceraeus crozeri | reverse complement strand
TCACTCTTCCTGAAGATCCAGGATTCATAGCAACTCTTATATAGTCATTCTTTTTTTGATTGTAACTAACGAACGGGGGATCGTCTAATCTAAATTTGCTTTCAATCAGAGACGACATCATATTTTATCTTAGAAAAAATCATTTTGGTACTAGAATTTTGCTAAACCATTTCCCAGTTCCGCTGTTTACACCATTTCCTCTCATTTCTTTAATTGTTTTTTATCATGTCTACTTTCCATCTTCGCTAATTTAGCAATTTTGTTTTTCGTTTCCTCTGAGAGCTTTTTGTCCTTTTGCATTTCTTTAGCATCATTCCTAAGTTTACGAATAGCTTCTAGTTGTTTTAATTCGTTTTGTGACTTAACAGCATTTGATATTGCACTAGCTGTACTACCTATAGCAACTGCTCCTTTAGCAGCAGATGAAATCAAATCTTCATTATTTTCAATCAAGTTAACGATACTCCCGATACCAGAAAAGATGCCAGCTCCTTCTTTTTCAATAGTTTCTACACTGTCATAATGGTACACAGGTTTCATAGATGGTTCATGAGCAATTTTATTATTTGAAGCAAAATGTTTAAGATTGTGTTTATAAATTATAGGCATTTTTTAAGCTTAAATTTGACTTTTGAGAAAAAAATTTACGTTTGTGATTGGTTAGAAACCTGAACAAAGTGGTCGGCTAAAGCCTCTGAACAATGTCCGATTAAGATTTACGTGTGTGAATGTACAACAACTTCGTGATAACTTTATTAATTTTCTGTCGCACTTTATCTATTGCGTCAAGCAGCGTGTGATGTACTTTAATTTCTTTTTCATTTACTTCTAATTTTTTCTCACTTTTCTTTACTTCTGTTTTAAGAGCATTCAATTGAACTTTAATAGCATTCAACTGTTCCTTATTTCCATTAGAATTTTTCTTTACTTCATTTTCTAAATTCGTTTTAAGGGTCTTCAATTCGCTAACCTTTTGTTTAAGTGCTTTCACTTCATTTATCATTCTGTTCATGTGCTTTGCTTGTTGTGTGATTCGGCTACTTAATTCATCAACACTTTTTTGGAATGTGGATTGCAGCTGTTGTAAGTGTTGTAATAATTTTCGATTCTTTTTTGCTAACTTCTTCTAACTCTTCTTTCAGTTGTTTATTTTGATTTGTATTCTTTGCAATGACAGACTTTAAATTTAGTGATAACAGGATTACAAGTTTTGAATGTTCTGTTATTTTTTTATGAAGTTTTGATATGTCTGCTTCTATATTTCCATGTTTGCTACTTAGGTCTGCTAGCTTTTCTCGCAGTCTTTCATCATTCTGCTTTAGAAGCTTTGTTTCTTTCATTAGTGGAGTCAGCAGTGTCACAATTCTATCGAACTGTTTATCAACATATTCTTTATTTGCTAACTAAGTATTTTGTTGTGGAAGAATAGAAAGATGTAGCAGACCTGGTAAAACGTCTCCAGTTTTCATGATATAGTTGTCTAGTTCTATTTCTGATTCTTGATTATTCGGAATGTAAGCACACCCGCCAACATTTGTTAACATCATTTTTTTCTAAATCATTTTTTTCTGCTAAAAAAATATGTTATCCAACAAAGTCAACGGAACCAAGCTTCTATGCGAAATCTGTAATTTATCTTTTCGTAATAAAGCATTATTAAAGAAACATATGAAAGTAGTTCATGCGACAGTGCACCCATCACAACCAGTACAGCCAGTACAGCCAGTACAGCCATTACAGCCAGTACAGCAAGTACACTCAGTACACTCAGTACAACAGTACAACAAAAAGTAACCCAAGCAAAAAGGAAAAAAACATGTAATGACTGTGGGAAAAGCATAACGTCGAAGAATTTTGCCCGTCACCTAAGGACATGTCAATTACCACCACTCCCTAAAATAAAAGATAGACAATGTATGTGTTGTAGCAAATTTTTCACTAGTCAGGGGTTTTCCAATCATTATAACTCATGCTCTGTTAACACACGAAAATGCACTAATTGTGAAACTTTAAAACCTAAATCAGAATTTTATGAAAGTAAGTACCAATGTAAAGATTGTTTAAAGGTACAAGTAAGATGCTCCAACTGTAACAAAGTTTTATTGAAGAAAAGCTACCAAAGACATTCAGTCACTTGTGTGGGAAAGTAACTTTGGCTGGAGGAAAGTAACTTTGGGTATGTGAAAGTAACTTTGCGTCTGTAGTAGCTTAGAGCCCTCCCCATACGCCCGGGTGAGTGGATATGGCTTCGTTTTGGGCCCCCGCCACCAGCGTCCGTACGGGTCTAGAGCTCCAGGAGAGGCATTAATCACTCAAAGGAGTGGAGGGGTGCATGGAGTCTGAAGCACTTTTCTCACGTTAAAAAATGGAAAATCCACCGGTAAATGCGTATACTGTTATACCTAATCCACGACCTGTAACCAATCAGTACCATCAATCTGAAGAAAGATATTTATTTTCAGAAGAATCAGATCTCGGACGTTTCTTTGGGTTAATAAAATTTCATTGTGTAAAAATTATTATTATATGTGTTCTTATTTATCTTACTTATAGATTTGTAAATTGGTTAGGTTTCCTACAAACTCCAGAACAAATGAAGGTTGCATTTTATAAAGAACAAACTAAAACTTTTAAAGCTTAGAAATCACCAGGACGTCAAACTAATAAACCGAAAGGACGAACTACACAATAGAACTTGCATTTTATAGTTTATGGAAAGACTGCAAGTGGAAAGACGACATTTATGCTTAAGTACATCCAAGATCATTTTAAAGAAGAAGATTTATATATTTTCTGTTTGCAACCTGACGAATGGCAAGGATATTCAAATGTTTATAATAGATGAGATTTAGATATGTTAGAAGATATGGAAAGTTTTGCGGGTACATATGAACAGAACTCTTTACTAATATTAGATGATGTAGCTAGTTTAGTGAAACAAAAAGACATATAAGAAATATTTACAAAAGGCCCACACCATCATATACGAATAGTTGTATTAGCTCATAAAGCCTGCGACGTAGATAATGAGATTAGAGAAAATGTGGAAACTTTTTATACAACTACACAAAATAATACAGCATTCTTTGAGGATATCAAGAAAAATTATAAACTAACTTTACCTTTAGCAAAATATACACATGTTAAGTACGGTATAATACGTGTTGATACCATTATGAATCAAATGCAAGTGTATGATGAAGATTTAAATGTGCTATTGAATACTGAACATGACTTATATAACAATGCGTCAGATTTTAACATCAGTCTTTATGCAGGAGCTAAGAATTAATCACCTCATAATATAGAAGAAATAACTATCTTCTTAGAAAATGAATCACTTGAGCCACTAACGATTATACCTGAAACTTTTTATTTCTATTTCGATCATTATCTTAATAATGTACTAAAGATAGCAACTCCTAAACGATTAGAAAATAGAGATACTCTAGATGTTATCAGAACAGGCATTAATGATTTCCGTGATGTATTGAAGAATGTCCAACCTCTAGTCTCTGATGCCAAAAATACATTAAGTGCTATGCGTCCAATAATAGATGAAGTGCATAAAATGCAACTTTTGTTTCATATGAAATGAACAAGATGCAAATAATATGAAATATAAATTTATAATTAAAAAATAAATAAAATTATGTCTATACATGATGACTATAGTCAGTATATAATCAAACACGTACCAGTTTTAAAAAACTATCGTCATCCAACAAACCCTGTAAATTCAAAGAAAAAAGTTAGATTTTATTATCATCATAAATACGTAGCGTTCGTTGCAGATTATAAAACAAAACATGGTATCAAACCGTGCGTTAAAACAAAAGAATTTCCACTTTGTTTACGAAGTTTCAGAGTATTTTTAGCGTACAATAATTTATGATGGTTGATTAAGAAAGAAAATTTAACAAAGCATGAATTAGAAACATTGCATCAACTGAATATTCCTGTGTATATGTAAAAACATAATTTTTTCTTTAAAAAAATACGAATGGTGAAATGTCTCTCGTACGAATGGCTAGGATTGATGAATTCATCAAGAAACAAAATGATAAATTTGATGCACAAATTAAACGTAGTAAACGTATTAAAAAGCAGAACCGTAGAACAAAGGAAACACTAGAAACTGACATATTCTCTGATGATAGACTTGGTGAGGACGCATTGAATCTGTTTTATCCGGACAATATCACGTATGAAAATGAACTTTTTACTAATTTAGTAACTGATATACGTGACCTGTTACGAAATGGGAAAGTTTTAAATTTATTTGGTGTAATAAACAAAGAAGATGGAACCACAATACCAAACTTTTACGATACATTTTATACTATAAATTCATTTGAACCATGGTTTTCGAATATAGATCGCCAAATCAGTCTAATGAATGGGTGTTTTTACAGGTAGTATCAATAGAAGATTTTGGAATGAAGCTTTGTACAAAGATCACATAAGTGGTGCTGGTGCATGAACATGAATATAGATAAAGAATACATCGGACAATATTGTACTTCCTTCTGAAGATTTCTGCTTTTTAAAATGTTATACGCCTTACGTGGTTTCAATCAAGAACAAACTGTAATTACTGTTCGAAAGGTTTTTAATGAGTTTTTATTATAAAGAGGAAAGCTACATCTAGAACAGGGGTTATGACCTAACTGTAAGATTCACACGTTTCAATAAAAACTTTAGAGAATGTATGTTCAGTATTACAAGCCCTATAATGTCATTTAAATCCTAGAGGTATTACAACGTCTCTAATTACGTTTATTACATTATTCTCACGAAGGTTCGCATCATAGGCACTATGTTTAAATAAATATGTATCTACAAGAAGCAGGAAGCTATTAGAGAAATTTGAGAAAATAAATTTCAAACCAATTATTATAAAACTCACCCGTTACTGATGAAAAATTTAACAACACTGCGTATAAACACACGTCTCCTCGAAAAAGTATACAATGATATGCGTTCAACCATATATATGGATCACGAAACTTATCCAAATCCTCGTTGTCCAACAGACTCATCCTTATTCCCTATTGCTTTAGGTGCCTATTAATTTCAATAATTCATGGTTGTATTACCTGAAGCGCGAAGATTGGAAGAAGTAATAGGACGTACGATTGTTACGCGATGCATATGTTAAAATAAAAAGGAGTCAAGGAGATACAATGAAAATTAAAGAACTTAAGAAACAGTAAAATGTGAATACAATAACTTAACTTTGAACAGAAGACTTAACAATACGTTCTAACGTTGTGTGAATATATCTAAAACCTTTTTTAGGAACACAAGACTGGAAGTGCTCTCATCCATAGTCAGTGCCCTATTCATCGCATGTTTTCCATGGTCTGAGGATCTGCTAATCATTCGCGAAAGTAACTTTTATAGCGCCTTACTCCGCTCATCAGGATTCGATCCATATTTTCCGATAAAATCTTATTTTAGAATTAACTAATACCACCGCTTAAAACATCAAGTGGAGATACTCACTGCTTCTTCTTTACAAATCCTTACACAACTGAAAGTGTTTAGTTAAGTACCATTGACGGTCCTCTAGATCTAAAGCAACAATGTGACTCTACAAAACGTAAAATAAAAACACGCCATACCTTGACAAACGATTGTAATGAAATGTAGCTCTTCAAACACGTGAAAACTGAGTTCTTTCCAATGGTGCGAGAATTTTAAAACCCTACCAATATGTGTAAATTAAATTATGAAATTGGCGAAATTACACATGACATTATCAAGAAAAAGAACATGAGTAGGAAACCGTATTTAATTAACGATGGTCTTCATTAGCATTCTGTATCTACATAGTATAATCAAGTATTGCAAGAATTTAATTGGTGAAGTATAAACTACTCATTTAACATCCTCCGCTTTACAATTTAACGGTTGGGATGAAGACGTACAGATGACAATACACTTATTACATCACATACTGTTTATGGTTAGAAACTTTGTAGAAAATCTGTTAAGGTGGAAGAGTGTCGGCCAATATAAGGCGATTGCGAATCTCCATTTTGTAAATCTTGGAAACCAATATTACAGTGGTATTGTACCTGGTCATCTAATTTAATAGAGGTAATGAGCAGTATAATCAGTTGCAAGACAAGAATGCTCTTTGTAAAGAAATTGAACATAAACTACTCGAACAACGAAATGAATTCTTAATGGCTTTTGATGCAACATCTTTGTATCCATCAGCTATGTATGACGAACATTCCGAATACCCTAAAGCTGAATCAGCTAGAAAATTTAGACAAGAAGAAGAACAAGCAGTATTATATCAATTCAACACTCAATCATTTCGTCCTAAAACTGGAATATTCACCGTTGTGCTTCATTATCCTGATGATATCTTTTTCCAACCAGTTCCTGCTAAAGATAAGGTAAAGAATGAAAACAATTACAATCAAGAAATAATAAGGTTTAGGAATGGAATGTGTTATGATGTGTTAACTTCTGTAGACATACAGGAAATTGTTAGATGTGGTGGAAGAATATTATCGATTACAGATGGTATAATTTATGAAGAAAATTATCACGTTTCACCATTTCGAAAATACATTGAAAGGCTCTTCAATTTAAGAAAAAAATATAAAATAGAAGGAAACACTGTAGGCGATGAGTTAATTAAAATATTAATGAATTCACTATATGGAAAAACCGTACAAAGAGACATAACCACTAAATATCATTTATGGAATGAGAATACATTGAGAAAAAATTTCACTCAAGAAGTAAAAGATTTTGAAAAAGTAAATGATGAACAATTCTTAGTGAAAGTAGAAATGGAAGATAATGAATATTACATGAAAGCTAATATTACAGACACTGAAAAGACATCATTCATGCCATCACATTTAGGTTCTTTTATTCTTTCTCACTCTAAACGAATCATGAACAACTTTATTTTAGAAATTAATGGTTTTAAAGAAAAACACATTCATTATACAGATTGTGATAGTTTTTTTTTTTACTGAATTTTCACCTCTAGCACAGCTATGAGCCATGAACGAAGCTAGGGGTTACTCAATGAAAAACTAATAAATTGTATTACTTTAAATAAATAAAAGAAAAAAAACAGATCTTCTAATTTGATTAAGCTGCCCCCATCAGAAACCTATTCGAACGCCTCTTGAAAGTATCAAGATTGTATTGGTCAGGGAAAGTGGTCTGGGGAAGCTGATTCCAAAGCTGTGCCGTGCGAACAAAAAAGCTTTTCGAGCGACTCACAGTACGTGCGCGTTCTAAGCTCACATTATAGCATGTGAGTGCATTAGCTCTGCGTGTGCTTCTGGAGAAGATCTTAGGTTTGGGTACGCACTCATTTACTGCAGAGCTGCTTCTACCGAAATAGTACCTGTAGAAGAGACTGAGTGAAGCAACATCCCGTCTGACGGAGAGCGGCTGCAACTTGCTAGCAAGATTTTCACCCATGAGATTCTTGACACGTTTCTCAACCCGTTCAAGGAGGTTAAGATGCGTTTGTGGGGCGCCTGCCCACAGATGACAACAATACTCCATCAGAGGACGAATAGTGGACTTGTAAAGATAGCAGATAGTCTGTGGTGGAAGATAGCTGCTAGCACGATAGAGACTACCAATGCGTTGAGCTGCCTGCTTGCTAATGGATTGGATGTACGGTTTCCATGACAAGTCTTTCGTAACCGCCAATCCAAGGAAGGAGATGGAATCTTGTTCTCTGATCCTATTATCTGACATCTTAATGCTATGATCATCATCTCCTTTAAGTCGTGAGTGCAGAATACTCTGAGTTTTTGAAGGATTGAAGGAAACAAGCCAATTGGCGCCCCATTCTGAGACCCTGCGTAAGTCTTCATTAAGAACGTTGCATAACTGCTGACGTTGCTGAGCGTTTTTAGCGAGTCGCTCATTGGAATTGAAGAGTGTTGTGTCATCTGCATACATCACCAATTTACTCACTAGGCAGTCTGGGAGGTCGTTGATGTACAGCAGAAAAAGAGTGGGTCCCAAAATTGACCCTTGAGGAACTCCTGCATTGACAAACTTGGTGGAAGACTTTTGGCCATCTAAGACGACAGATATCTGCCGGTCACTAAGGAAAGAAGCAAGAAGTTTGTGGAGTTGATCAGCAACTCCATAGGACTTTTATCTTCATAAGGAGTCCCTGATGCCAGACTTTATCGAATGCCTTGGAAATATCCAAGGCAACTGATCTCGTCTCACCTTGTCTGTCAAGGACACGACTCACATGTTCAGTGACATATGAAAGAAGATCTGCAGTTGATCGAGAGTGCCTGAAGCCATACTGTTCTTCTGATAGAAGGTTCTGAGTTTCAAGGAAGTTAACAATGTGTTGGTTAATCACTGCTTCAAAAATCTTGCCAGCAATTGGAAGCAGGCTGATAGGACGGTAACTAGATGGAAGAGATGAGTCAGAACCTTTCTTTGGAACTGGAACCACGGAAGCTACTTTCCAACAAGAGGGAAACTCACCGGTGGATACACATCTACTGAACAGTTTAGATAAAAGTGGAGAAAGCTCAGGTGAGAGATGCTTGAAGACCGAAACCGGGATGCCGTCGGTCCGTCTATCGAGACCGGCGATGATCTTTTTGACGTTTCGGACTGTGACTGAAGGAGGACTAACTGTCTCATCAGTGCGCATGGGAATTGGAGGTGGAATTCTACCTCCATCGTCTAATGACGAATTCTTCGCAAACTCTTTGCAAAGAAGCTCGGCTTTGTCTGCTGAGGTTGTCGCCATAGAAGTACTGACTTCGGCATGACGGAGTGCAGGATGGCGGATATTGTTCCCTATTTGTGACACTGTTGGAACATCCTCCAGAAGTCCTTAGAGCCAAGCTTTTGGGTAGCAATGGATTTCCGTACATTGCTGCTTGATATGTTTGTGGGGAATTATGCAAGGAAAAATTATTATGGCAATGTTGGAATTATATATGGATTGTTTATTGCTCCCAAAATAAAAAACTGTATCACTGTAATGAAACATGGAAGTAATAGCCGAAAAGAAAACAGTTAAAGCTATACAAAACTAAAGTAAAAGTAGAAGATTTTATACAATTATACCATGGTCGAAACATTGACAACTACTTGCTTAATAAACCATGGAAAAGAACTTTAGAAACGGTATTAGTAGCCTGACTAAAAAATAATAAACACTGAAGTAAAAAAGATTCACTGGTAAAATAGATATTCTTAAACGTCAAGCACCTGATGCAAATGGTATTATGCTACCTTATAACAGAGAAGATGTTCAAGACGAAATATTTCAACGAATAAAAAAAGAATGGAATATAATGGAATACAGTGATAGCGAATACACTGATAGTGAAGACTGGGAAGAGGAATTATAATGCACTAGACGTTCGTTTCAGAGTTTCAGTCGGGGCAAAGCCAAGAAAACCCCCCTTCCGATAGAGGGTCCCTCGAGCCGAAGGCTAGTCAGTGAACAATTGTTCGATTCACAGTTTCACTCTATGAACAAATCTTCTATAACTCTATCATGTACTTTTTTTATCAATATTGATTGTGATAAATCCATAGTCGTTTGCCAAAGTATTACTGCAAGATTGTTTAAAGTCATATTTATCGCTTATACATAAGTCTCTTAACAAATCACTTAGGTTTCTTGGATTGATTTCGAAAAGCATAAAAATATTAGCATTCTTTCTAATAACGCTGCCATCTAGTGAATACATACTTTGTGTCAAATAAATGACACTGCAGTTATTGTGTCGTCCTCTTGTAAAATAATTTCTCTGAACTGCCTGATCTCTGTTATTAACACAATCATCAAAAACAGCACAATGTTTTTTCGTTTTATTTAGTTTACTAGGATCTTGCATATTACCACTATCATCTATTAATTGCATCGATATGTGTTTACTTATATTGGCTTCTACTAGTTGTTTCTTTTTCGCTGCTTCTTCACACCACGAACTTATTTCCTCTTCATACTCCGATTTTTCATATTCTTCAAACAGTGAAGCTATAGCTGATTTTAAAAGATTATTTTCAAAACCATATTTCAAAAATTGATAAATAGGTTGGTCTGCTGTTGTTGTATAAATGATAAGATTGTTATAATCCAAAAAGTTGGGTGTCGTGAGAATTTTAAATGATAGATACGTTTTCCCACAACCTGATCTTCCACAGATAACTGATAAAACTTTATTTGACAAGTTATGATGATGATTGAATTTCACTTTCTTGTTTAGTGGATATTTTACAGAACTGCTTTCACTCATTTTTAAGACAATATTTTTAATTACACCTCGTAATAATAGATCTATCATAATCTCATCGCCTCCAAAATTTATTGCCTTTCCTTTCTCATCTGTTATTCTAATAGTAATTGAATTAATTGTTTTTCTTGCAACTGGAAAATATATTAATGATTTTGGGATTACATTTAAACTGTAACCAATCGGAACTGTAAAGGCTGGATAACTGAAGATATTATTTGTTAGCTTTCCATTAACATAACCATCTTCTATAATATCATACTGAACGTTGATTGAATATATTTCAGCTATTTTAGGTATATTGTCACTGATATGAAAACCTTGTGCATAGAGTTTCTTTTTAAATCCTAATAGTCTTGATAAAGTTTTGTCAATATCAAAATCAACTTGATGATTTTCATCTAAAGTAAGAGAAAATTTATTTACTGCTGGTTCAACTTCGAAATGTAATTGTTTCTTGTCTTTAAATTGAATACCTAAATGTCTTTTTATTTCATTGGAAATCGATTCAACTTCATAAGATCCAGGAAGAAAAGTTAATTCTTTCCAAGTTTTACCTTTGTCATTTGAATATTTAAATCGGTCATTTACATCTTTAATAATATTTTGTATAGTGTTAAATGTTGAAAAACTAGTTAATGCTACTTCATAATGTTTGTCTTGTTCTAAGTGAATAATAGGGTCTAAATTACAAGTATGCGGGGAAGTAGTTGTTATAAATTTAAATGACGTACTAAATTTTGATGAGAGACAAAATCTCGGTTCAATATATCTAAATGTTTATTATTTTTTTTCTAGTTCTGCCGATGATAATTCTCTCGAAGATATTTTTAACTAAATAATTTAGATAAGATTTTGTAGTCTTTTTCACTTATAATTTTCTTTTCGAATAGTCTTTTTAAGATTGCATGTATTTCGTTAAAACTAGAGTTATGTCCTTCTTTTGTTGCAGCAGTAGTAAGAAAACGGCGAACACCAGATAGCGCAAGATGGCCGCCATCGCTGAGTCCCCCCCCCCTCTGGTCCGCCAGTGTCGTGATGTGCCGTCGAGGTTCTGCTGCCGTCCCCCCCCCCCTCTGGTCCGCCAGTGTGTGAGTCTCGGGTGTCTGTGTCCGACCGCCTGGTGGACTTGGGCGACCGTCTAGGTTGACGTGGGCGACCGTCTAGGTTGTCTTGGTTAAACTGTGGTATGTTTTGGTGTGTAGTGTCGAAACGCGGCCTCGGATGTGAAAACGGAGGTCAGATTCGGATTCAGCGTGAAATTCTGCATCTGTATGGTGAATTTGAAAGCAATCGGAGATAAAAATTTTTCCGCTGACGTCCCCCCCCCCCTTTGATCTAACTTTGGTTCTAGTGGACGGATTTTGTTCGTTCGACTTGCATTGGAAAGAGGATGAAACACTGCTCGACCGCATTTTTCGTTGCGAGTCAATCGGAGCAGCCGTTCAAAAGTTAGAGCGGTTACAAGATTTTAGGTCGGAGCTCACCTGAAAAAATCCTAAGTGTCAGAGTGACTTTGTATGGGAAAAATTAAAAATTTTCCAAAGTGTGGAATTTCGACCTGGGACCTTTACCAAAGTTTGTTTCATCAAATTTCGCTGACTCCCCCCCCCCTTTGATCTAACTTTGGTTCTAGTGGACGGATTTTGTTCGTTCGACTTGCATTGGAAAGAGGATGAAACACTGCTCGACCGCATTTTTCGTTGCGAGTCAATCGGAGCAGCCGTTCAAAAGTTAGAGCGGTTACAAGATTTTAGGTCGGAGCTCACTCTGAAAAAATCCTAAGATTTTTTCAGAGTGAGCTCCGACCTAAAATCTTGTAACCGCTCTAACTTTTGAACGGCTGCTCCGATTGACTCGCAACGAAAAATGCGGTCGAGCAGTGTTTCATCCTCTTTCCAATGCAAGTCGAACGAACAAAATCCGTCCACTAGAACCAAAGTTAGATCAAAGGGGGGGGGGGAGTCAGCGAAATTTGATGAAACAAACTTTGGTAAAGGTCCCAGGTCGAAATTCCACACTTTGGAAAATTTTTAATTTTTCCCATACAAAGTCACTCTGACACTTAGGATTTTTTCAGGTGAGCTCCGACCTAAAATCTTGTAACCGCTCTAACTTTTGAACGGCTGCTCCGATTGACTCGCAACGAAAAATGCGGTCGAGCAGTGTTTCATCCTCTTTCCAATGCAAGTCGAACGAACAAAATCCGTCCACTAGAACCAAAGTTAGATCAAAGGGGGGGGGGAGTCAGCGAAATCAAAGTTTGATGAAACAAACTTTGGTAAAGGTCCCAGGTCGAAATTCCACACTTTGGAAAATTTTTAATTTTTCCCATACAAAGTCACTCTGACACTTAGGATTTTTTCAGGTGAGCTCCGACCTAAAATCTTGTAACCGCTCTAACTTTTGAACGGCTGCTCCGATTGACTCGCAACGAAAAATGCGGTCGAGCAGTGTTTCATCCTCTTTCCAATGCAAGTCGAACGAACAAAATCCGTCCACTAGAACCAAAGTTAGATCAAAGGGGGGGGGGAGTCAGCGAAATTTGATGAAACAAACTTTGGTAAAGGTCCCAGGTCGAAATTCCACACTTTGGAAAATTTTTAATTTTTCCCATACAAAGTCACTCTGACACTTAGGATTTTTTCAGGTGAGCTCCGACCTAAAATCTTAAATGGCGTCTCACATGTAAACGAAGACAGATAGGAACAAGCCGATTCTTTCACTGAATTTGTCTCACTCTTAGCTTTCAAATGACACCTCACTCGACAAAATCCGTCCACTGGAAGCCAAGATCGAAGCAAGCTGTCCAGAGGGGGGGGGACGTCAGCGAAATTTGATGGAAAATGTTTTGGTAAAGGTCCCAGGTCAAAATTCGGAAGTTTTAAATTTTTCAAAATTTTCACCACACTGGAGCTCCCACACTTAGGAATTTTTTCACTTGTGGCATGTTACATGGTCATGTGCTGACACACCAACTTCCCGTGGTCATATGAGAATGGTTGAGGTGTCATATTGTAAAGAATGATGAGACAAATCGTTTGCAACAAACCGCATGTCGCTACGATGAATACTTTCGGAGATAGAGCCATTTTAAGTTTTCTTCCGAGCATATATAAACCCCCGACAACGCAAGTCTGATCACTTCATCGAAAGACGAGGTAAGCGACGGTCGTCGCTCTGAGCTCCCGATATCGGGTTGCAAAGGACTCTATCTTTTGAAGTAGGCAAGCTATCTTCTTACTTCAAAGTTTGTGTGATAGAGTTTGATAGTGTCTTTACTACTGATAAAATTTTTTAAAAGTAGTATGAGTAGTAAAATGCGGAATTTTTTAAAAATTCTTAATTTTCAGTTTTTTCAAAGTTTTAACATGTAGACTAAGGTTTTCAAGTATGCTGAGTTCAAATCTGCTATCAGATTTGAAATGTAACTAAGTCTAAGGCAGCTTTGAGGGGTTGGATCCCAGCTACTGATCACTACCTTTGACTCGGCGTTCCTGTTACCACTTCGGGGCAGTGACAATGATGTCTTCAGCTGTAAAGAGCGGGTATCGGGGAAGATCTCTCACTTCCCTAGTGATCAGTACAAGGCCTTCGGGCTGTCGACGGGATCTAGTGCCACTCACTACACTCAAATCTATCATTCCTCACTAAGTGTAAAATCATTCTTTTCCGTTTGCTATCAAACGTTTACGGAATTATAATCATTGTTTTCCCCTTTTCACTTCAGAAAATGGTTAACTACAACAACGCAAAGACGGCTTTTAAGCTTTGCGTCTGCTCAAAGATTTTTCGCAGCGATGCCTTTAAGAAGCATTCTTGTGCACATAAGCGAATGGTAGGGGGCATTCGATACTTTTGTAGCAGCCATAATGCATCTCGCCTTGTCGAGACGCTACCGGAGTGGCATGCCAAGCATAGCAGCTGCAGTCAACCAGAGCTGACTGAGGAGGCGAAGCAAAGTCTCTTCAGCTCAGAGTTGAAAGCTCTGGAGACTCAGTGTGCTATCGAGGCTATCACGTCAGCAAAGCCTCCCTCATCTTGTGCACCAGCAAAGGCTCTCTCGCCCACCCCGATTCTAGAGGCTCAGTCTGCTGTCGAGTCTATCACGACAGCAGAGGCTCCATCTTCTAGCATGCCAGCAAAGGCTCTCTCACCCACTCCGATTGAGTCTTCTCCGAAGTCGAGTAAATCCTCCTCCTCCTCCTCCTCTAGCGATGAGTCGGCTACAAGTAGCAGCGACAGTGAGGAAGAGGAGGAGGATAAAGGCTCGACGAAGGTTGACCTAGTCGAGAGTGTCTACCTCGATAGCGAGGTAGAGGCGGTGAGGGACGTTGACCTCGATAGCGAGGTGCAGCCGGCTAAGTTATCAACCAGTGGTGGGATTGCGGCTCAATGTCGCAACTTCATTATGCGCCCACCACTGGTTGATAACTATGACAAGCTGAAGAATGAGTTGGAGGTGTGGAAGAGGGACTGCTTCTTCTATAAAGCGAGTTCCGAGAACCTCTCGCGAGTCACTCAGGAGCTCAAGAAGACTCAAGCTAGTCTTTTTGAGAAAGAAGGAGAGCTCGATCGCGAGAGGTTCTCGCACCTCGCTAGTAAGGCTAAAGAAGAGCAGCTCCTCATCGAGAGAGAGAGTCAGGAGAAGGAGTTAAGAAAGATGAGGGAGGAGGTGGAAGGGCTGCGAAAGCAGTTGGGGAAGGTGGTGGCGACTAATCAGGAGCTGCACCAGCAAGTAATGAGTAGCAGTACTCGACGATCAAGTCGCCTCCACATTCCCCTTGACAAGAAAGGACGTGTGCCCGCAAGACCGCTCCTCTGTGAACGTGGCAGAGACGAGATGTGTTATAGCAGGGCTAAAAAAGGTATCGAATGCCTTCACTTTACATTCGACCACAAGGAGGCGATCACAGGATTCCTGTTCGAGCCACGTCCTGAGAAGATCTGTAAGTTTAAAACAAGTAACTTAGAGTTCAAGATAATAACTAACAACTTCTTTCTTTACAGATATCAAAGAGAAGCGACCACCTGCTTCCGTGAACGAGCCGGAGGCGAAGCGGCAAGCTTGAGTCCTTAAATTATCCCGAGAATGAACCATCGGCTCTCTTAAGGGCCACCATGGGGCAAGACATGATAGAACCTCCACGCGGTTTGCCCTGGGCAGTCTTCGGACTGGCGAATACTATCATTAAGTTGAATCTGCTATCAGTCAACTTGAACGTTGCAAATGAAGTTCGGTGTAATACTTCCTTTCGACGGGCGTTCCTGTAAAGGGCGGCGGTGAAACCCGTAGCTATGTATACCGCAAGGGACATTCGGCAATGGTCAATCTTGTTAAACCTCTCTGCGTCATGTTTGCAAGTGATTGCCTCTGTCTCAACGTAGTATGCATTCGCGCCAGGGCGACATTTAGCCAACTGTCGAAGGTTGCCTAAAACTTTCCATTGCATACGTTATGAGAGCCATGAGTTCTACCTGTCTCTATCAATGAGATGAATTGATGAATGGAATGAAAGGGAGGATACTCACGCAACATAACACACTTCTCTCTTCCGTAGTCTAACAAGCTCTTTACACATGGATCGCAGTCGATTGCTATCCCTGAAGCATTCTGATTCGCTGTTGAGCAATTCATTGTTGAAAACCCTATATAAGCTAGAAGATTGTAGCGCTTCTCATTCAATTTGAAGTCACGATGGAAGCCACATCTGCCGACAACATTCCCGTCTTCATTGATGAAGATAACGCCATTCCCGAGTTCGTCATCCTCGACGAGTGGGATGAGGATGAGAAGAAGGGGAAGATCAAGAGGATCATTTGGACGGATGAGGTGTGGACTCCAAATACCACCCGCATCCGAAAGGTGCCGGATGCACCAGTACGACCTCGGCGGTATAGGGTTTATGACAATCTAAGCGTCATACCCCTTGACTATTCAAGCCAATAGTCAGCCTAATCCCGAGAATGAACCATCGGCTCTCTTAAGGGCCACCATGGGGCAAGACATGATAGAACCTCCACGCGGTTTGCCCTGGGCAGTCTTCGGACTGGCGAATACTATCATTAAGTTGAATCTGCTATCAGTCAACTTGAACGTTGCAAATGAAGTTCGGTGTAATACTTCCTTTCGACGGGCGTTCCTGTAAAGGGCGGCGGTGAAACCCGTAGCTATGTATACCGCAAGGGACATTCGGCAATGGTCAATCTTGTTAAACCTCTCTGCGTCATGTTTGCAAGTGATTGCCTCTGTCTCAACGTAGTATGCATTCGCGCCAGGGCGACATTTAGCCAACTGTCGAAGGTTGCCTAAAACTTTCCATTGCATACGTTATGAGAGCCATGAGTTCTACCTGTCTCTATCAATGAGACGAATTGATGAATGGAATGAAAGGGAGGACACTCACGCGCCACACGCAACATAACACACTTCTCTCTTCCATAGTCTAACAAGCTCTTTACACATGGATCGCAGTCGATTGCTATCCCAGAATCATGTAAGCTATCTTAATTTTATTTAACACTATTTCATCTACCATTATCACCCATATGAAATGTTATAAGATTTGCAAGTTAAACTAAGCGTGCTACTATTTCCAAATGAAAAAGTATACATGGTTAAATTATTCACTAAAGCCCCATTCAAGTAAGTCAGTATGAAAGCAAAGATAATACGAAATAAACATTTATTATGGCATGTATTTTAAAAGGTCTTCATCGTCAATATCGTCCCAGAGTCTGACTTCACATAGATCACAAAAACAGTTGAGCTGCTTTAAACGTTCTTCTGCAGCGTCCCTCACGTTGTCAATGTACGCCCACTCCGCCACGGTTCGCGGTTGGGAGTTAGGGGTGTACCACTCCCATATTTGATGCAACTGCGACTTGCTGGTCATCTCCATCACCCCTTCGACATCATATTGTAAATATTTCCACCGTATGCCTGTTAGGTCGGGCAACTCCTCTTCATCGTCCTCCGATAACTTTCGTATATTGTCGAGATTGTATGTCTTCTCCACCTTCGCCTTTCTTGGTGCATTTGGTGTAACGAGCACCTTTGCTGATGTGCATGGAGAGGAGAACTCCAATGCGACATTTGGTGTTGTTGGAGGACTTGTCATGTTGTCTTTGAAATGCTGACTTTGAATAATGATAACTTTAACATTTTTCTAATTCTTAAGTATCAACAAGCAACCAATCAGAATGAACAGCCAATGAATGATGAGCATGAAAGGATATAAGCAAAGTGACATCCGTGTCATTTCACTCTGTCTTTGAGACGTATAAGTGAAGTATTCTCTAGCGAATTCTGCTATTATTTGAGGTGTACAAGTGAATTCCAAATTTGAGACATATTAATTGAGTGAAGTCTCTATCTTATTGAAGCATCAACCTTAAACTTGATTTCATTGAAATGGTAAGTTGAAGATTTCCTCTCTCATCTCCCTCAAACGTGTGGTTCATAGCATCTTCCTCAATTTCAGGCATCAACTTCATCACCAACGCCCTCCCTTCTCGAGGAAAGTTTAGAGTTATTGAGTCAAGGTAGGTTGCAACAATACACTGAGGCTTGAACAGAGATGATAGAATGATTTCTCTTTCAGGCGATGTGAGTTCCAGCTCAGAACTGTCGCGACATGGTAACGAGTGGGAATGTGCTGACTGTGGGCACATCTTCACGAGGAAATGGGATCTCACCCGACACATCAAGCGAGGTGTTTGTCGACCTAAGCCGGCATCAATCTCCGGAGGTGGGGATGATTCTGTTAACGTCGTCTCCTTTTCTTGCGACTTGTGCGCTCAGTCTTTCGAGACACGTTTTGAACTATCTTCGCACAGACTTCAACATACACACACGAACGATAGCTACACCAACGGTACCTCCTCTATCCAACTCACTGAAGTGTCCATAAATAATTTAGTGAGGAACTACCAGATGGACTCCTCAGAAACCATTGCTAACTTTGAGGAATGGTTTCATCAAAATTCATCATTGATAGAAGCGCTCTTCAACAATTTAGACAATTTTAGGATGAAGGCGCTCATCTATCTTAAAATAAAATATGTAAAAATCGATCACCATACTGGGCAAATAATAGAGAGGTTGGAGTTTCACATACCCTCCTCTCCTGCAACCGAGGTTGTAGACTATGAGTCTTGGATAAATTTTCACATCCAAGGATTAAAATTAAATATTGATAAATTTAACGAGCGCGATAGCGGTCTCATTTTTGACGGCATTGAGTCCGCCTTATTTAAAATCAGTTTATTAGGAAATCATAGTGGTCGAGGCTCCTTTAAACTTCCAAAAAATTTAAAAAACAAAACAGCAGTCATCAATGTCGATTGCGAATCGCAATGTTTTAAATATGCTGTCCTCTCCATTCTCCACTATAATGACATCAATGCGAATCGAAATCGTACATATAGCTATAGGCAGTGGGAGAATGAATTAAACTTCGATGACTGTAATAGTGACGATATGAAAATTAAAGATATAGAAAAATTTGAAAAATTGAACAACATTAAAATAGTTCTCCATGTTTGGGAAAAGGGATTGAAGGGTGTGCGCTACAACTCGCGTTCGAGTTGTTATGATCATGTTGTCAACCTTTTATTAGTAAGACAGGATGATAGTGAGGAATGGCACTACTGCGGCATTCCCAAAATCTCTCGCTTATACCACCACTTAAGAAATTCTACCTCATCAGAGATTTATTACTGTGACAGATGCATTCGGAACTTTAGGAGTAAAAACAAATTTGAAACTCATTATGAGTGGTGTAAGCGAGGTAAACTGCAAATGGAACGCATGCCCAAAGATAAGGAGTTTTCATATAGAGAGAATGGTGATGAACTAAGTCCTCTTCGTGTCATCTATGCTGACATCGAATGTTATATCGATGATAACATCCATCGACCAGCAGCCATTTCCTGCTATGAAGTATGGCATGACCATTTCCAAAATAGAAAAAATAAAATGCACGTCTGGCAAGGTGAGGATTGTATTTACCAATTCCTACAATTCCTCGAACAGGCTGTAAAATTTCAACAAAAGTATGATGGTGAACTCTATCGCAGATCATTGCATATGACAGCAGATGATCAAGCAAAATTTGATAGTTGCAACGTTTGCCCCAAATGTAGGAAAACATTTGACGATGATAAGATTAAGAAAGTGCGCGACCATGACCACATCACTGGTAAATTTAGAAACGCACTCTGTTCAAAATGTAATTTTTCGCTGAGGATGAAGCGGCGTACATTACCCGTCATTTTCCATAATTTCAAGGGCTACGACAGCCATATGATAATAAAAGGAGGTTTAGGTCAAATGAAAGAGTGGAAGCTTGATGTAATAGCACAAACGAGAGAGAAGTTTATGGCCATGACAGCAAAAGTGCCTGTCGATAAAACTAAAGAAAATAAGACGGTCTATTTTGATATAAAATTTTTAGATTCCTACCAATTTATGACTGCATCACTGGCCTCTCTCGTGCAAAATCTAAAGTCTCTTCCACTAACACAAAATCTTAAGAAACAATATCCAAATCTAACCGATGAAGTCATCACACGGAAAGGAGTCTTTCCATATGCATATTTTGATGCAATTAGTAAACTCGGCGAGACTTCTCTTCCGCCCATAGATAAATTTAAAAATGATTTGACCGGCGCAGAATGTAAGACCGAAGATTATGATCATGCACAAGATGCATGGATAAAATTTGACTGCCATACATTTGGTGAATATATGATTGCCTACCTTAAGTTAGATGTATTTTTGCTGGCTGATGTATTTCAGGAGTTTCGACGAGTGGCATTAGAAGAAGATAAGTTAGATCCCGTCCACTTTGTCAGTCTGCCAGCCATGTCATTTAAGTCTGCTTTTAAAATGACTGGTGAGACCATTCATCTCTTACAAGATCCAGAGATGTATAATTTATTTGAGCGAGGAATTCGCGGTGGTCTCACATTTGTAAATAAACATAGGTTAAAATCAAAAATAGTAGGTAATGACCAGACTCATCTGAAGTATTATGACCAAAATAATTTGTATGGTAGTTCATTATCCAAACCGCTACCTCACTCTGAGTTTAGCTGGTTAGATGATAGTGAAATTCAACATTTCTCCAACCCTTCCAACATACTAGCAATTCCAGATGAAGGTGAATGGGGATATTATTTTGAGATAGATCTAATCTATCCAAATAATATTAAACATAAAACCGTAGATTTTCCACTCGCACCCGAATCAGGTGAAGTGAGTAAAGATATGTTTTCCGACTTTATGAAACAATTTCATAAAGATTTAGAATCATGTGGACAACCCAAGTATAAGCCTTGTCGCAAACTTTTACTCACTCAATATGATAAGGAAAACTATCTAGTCCACTTTAGCATCTTAAAATTTTATTTAGAAATGGGCATGATTTTAAAAAGAGTTCACCGCATTATTAAATTTAGACAGAAAGCCTTCCTCAAACCCTACATAGATAGTAACAGTCAGAAACGTGCACTAGCCCAAAATAATTTTGAAAAAGATTTTTATAAATATAAGAACAACAGTCTATTTGGTAAGACGATGGAGGATGTTAGAAAGCGCGTAAACTACAAACTAGTTAATGATGATCAAAAGTATCACAAATTGATCTCATCACCTCTATTCATCGATAGAGACATAATCGATGAGGATCTTGTAGGTATTAAAATGATAAAATCTGAAGTTGAGTTGTGCAAACCCATCTATATTGGTCAAGCTGTTCTAGATTACTCCAAGCTTGAAATGTATCAACTCTTCTATAAAATACTAAAACCGTGTCCTCTCGTAAAAGAGGTTCGTTTGTTGGGTGGTGACACAGATAGTTTCTTTTTAGGTATTACCACTCAAAAAGATTTAAATTTTAATGAAGTAGGAAAATCTTTAGAAAGATATTTTGATACATCAAATTATCCTGCTAATCATCCACTATACTCCATCAAAAATAAGGCAAAACTTGGCTGCTTTAAGGATGAGACAGCAGGGAAGGAGATAGCTGAAATGATTCTCCTCCGCCCTAAAATGTATTCTATGAAATTAAAGGATAGTGATGATAGCATTAAGCGCGCTAAAGGCATATCAAGATCATTGGTCTCTAACATGAAACATAAGAATTTCAGGAAAGCCTATAGAAATAAAAATATAACGTTTGTCAATATGACAATCTTAAAATCTAAGTCGCATGAGATCAAAACTCATACTTTTAGGAAACGGGCGCTTTCAGCATGGGAGGATAAGAGGTGCTGGCTAGAACACAACATATCTCTTCCACATGGACATCCTGACACAAACATACCACCACCCAAAAGAATTAAACTCACACTACCACATTCAGGAGACGTCTTAGCATAATCATCCTTAACTTAGTATTTTGATGTTGATTTCTGTAGATAAACATTGTTGTTTTATGTATCGCATGAGATTGTTTTTTCCTTGTGAATATGTGTCCACATCTGTACATTCCCCATGTGATGACTTTTCCACTGAAAGACATTTTTCCTATCCCTGTATATTTCCACCCTTCACGAAGTAAAAAGACTTTTTGTATATAACAATGTTTATTGAAGTGCGCTCATGTATATATTTTCAGTGGATGTTGTATAAAGTCTATTCCTTCACATTCATGTACATATTTCAATAAATGTTGTATAAAGACTTCACTTTGTTTTCCGAAACACTAACGTTATGAGGGATTTAGTATCTTTCACATGGATGCACTCTTGTAAACCATTGGTAATTTTGATAGCAATAGAGGGTATAGTTTGTTTGACGACGGGATGATAGAAAATAGATTCAAACATCTTCTCGACTATTCCATATGAAGCGTCTTTATCATGAATGAAATCACGTAAAATGTATTCTTTTTTCTCGCCAACAGAAATAGGTAGAATCAAATCACTTTGAATGTAAAGGTGCTGTTCATGTTTATCAAGTGTCATTGGTGTTTCTATACCAATCGTATGCGCAGCAGCAAACACAGTTTGTAGCATTGAAAAACCAAAGAGTTTTTTCAAATTTTTACTCAATTGACATTGAATGTCATCACCCAGTCTCAGAACAACGCGTTGATTTTCAATTGAAAACGAAATGTGGTGTGTCTTTACATCATATTTACTTTTCATCACATGCTTCAACTTCTGTTGTATATAAGGATTTACTACATGAATGAAGCTTTCAACTGTATGATATAGACGCGGCATTATATTGATAGCAACTTTAGATTCTTCATAAGACTGGTAAATTTTCTTGATGCGATCGCCATAGATGTCCACCCACCATTCATCATTAACTGAATCAGCTTTAGTGTGATATTCATGAGAAGCATATACCACACCGCTTCCAATAATAGGTGTATAATGTCTTACAAAATGACGCAAGGTTGGAGAGAAATAAACTGTAAGTTTGTCATTATATTTCTGAATAACCAACTTATTTTTGTCCGCCATAATTTTCTCTCCATACTTCTTACCCACAGTCTCATTCCATCGTTTTACTAACTCAATAAGTGATAAAGGTTGAACACCACGCTTTTTCAAAATGATGCGTTCTTCGCATTCTACAACATCTTCATCAAATATTTTAAATCTATAATGAAATTTGTTGATTCGATTTGAATAAACTTTTCTAACATTTGCAGTAGCAATTGACGTTAGATGTAGTCCATGACCAAAACCGAGATGCGGATAGAATTCACTATCCAACCTCAGCGTAAGACCTTTAGTAAAAGAATGAAAGCGGAGGAACTGTCTCCCACTCCAATGATAGATAGTAAACTCATAAGCTTTCTGATTTTTATTCTTCATGATGGAAGTATTACCACTGTTGAATGCCTTAATAATTTTCTCATTCCCAAATGGCTCATAAGAATCTGATTTTATCTGAATCCATTCATAGTTCCACTTTCCATCTGATGTTAAATTGTATGGGAACTGAAATGCATTATTCATCGTTATTCCATCATGGGTGCGAGGAGTCAATATCATTTCTTCCAAATCATTCACATTCTGAATATTGCTATCATAGCAAATACTAGAAACGCCAACCTCCCATTCACCTTCTAAATGCAGTGGGCGATTTAATTCTACTCGATAGTCTGATGGTTTATTTTTGGGAAATTTATTCATAGAAGCATTACTGGGCAAGTAGATTAGAAACGAGTCCTTATTTTCACTTTCCATATTATTCACATTGGAAAAATATATTAGCATACGTTTGCATTAACTCTTCATTCGGAAATGGAGTGTGATACTTGTCACAGCATCTTTATGAAAAGGAATCAACGCACCAGCATCGTCATAAATGGCAATATCAATTTGTGGGATGTAGTTTGATTTCAGCTTTGTATAATGCACTTTCTTGAAAGTATGCTCAGATAAAATACTGCAGCTCTTTGGCTGGTATGGTATCATTGCTAACAATGGAGCTTCAACATCTCCCACACGTACATCTTCACCAATATTGGAATATATCTGAAAATAGTTAATACGACGCGATAGCGACATGTCTGCGCTAGCTTTGGTTACAGTACCACTTTTAAAGATATTTTGGTCAAAACCCAAAATGTCCATTAGAGTTTTATCCATAATTAGTTCAATACCTTTTCCACTTATAGTGAGAGACAAAGTACCTTCTTTTTCAGAAAATGAAATATGTTGGTCATTAATCACTTCATTTAAATAATCTACAACCAATTTAACTGAAGTAATGATGCGAGGCATCAGCACTCTTGTTTCATGTAAGATACCACCGAAAGGCTCTACACACTTTCTGTATAAAGATACACTCCATTCTGTATCAAATTGATTTGACCTTTCACATGGTAAATGTTGCATATTAAATTTTCCATGAACAGCTGCAGAATGATGTCGCAAGAACTGATGAAAATCTTTTGAACAAATTAATACTAGATCATCATCATTTAATTTACTTATTGCAATATGATTAGATGATTTAATATAAGTCAATGTTGCCACTTGTTTACCATCAACTCGAAGGAGATAATTAAATTTCTTCAATAATGTTTCAGGAGTCATGTTTGTCTTTCTTGGCTTAATCACAATCTTCTTCACCAACGTCTTCTCATTTTTTGGAATAAGATCTACATAATAAGCTTCCTCTCGATATATTAACTGTTTATGAGCACTTATGTGGTAATTAACGTTAAAATTATCATAGCTTGTCAAGGCGCTAGCGAGGTAACCTAAATCATTTCTTAAACTTGGACTTAAACCAACAATCCAATCTTTCTCAACTACATGATGTATATAAGTATAATCATCATTGTGTGGAGTAAATTGGGCAATATGTTTACACGCTTTATTCAAGAAATCATATATAAACTTTTTACATGATAAGAGATCTTTCTTTGACCACTGTGGAATGTATACTCGGCAGCCCTTTTCACATTGGTAAGCAGCTGTACGTCTCATATTAATAGTCATCACCTCATGATCAAAAGTATAGACACAGTTGCTATAAACAAGTTGAGTGACACCCACTTCCCAATTCCCATTTAGCTGTTGTGCATGATCAATGGGAGTAGAAAAGACTGCGGCTCGATTACTAGTAAATCTCTTTGTAGCCGCATTGCTAAGCAAAATATGATAAAACGACATTTTTATATTGCTAATCTGCAACTTTGCATAACATCATGAAGACTTGGATTTTGGACTCTCTACAATATATCAGAGTTGATCGTGATGGAAACGTACATTTCAAAAATTCTCATGGTCATACATCAAGAGGAATTACATTAACATGGCGACAATTTGTCAACCTCAATGATATCATGAGGGATTTGGAATATTTTGAAACATTAAGATTCATCTCCCTGGGTGATCAAGTTTGGCTTCAACATTACAGAAATGAAATTCAAATCTACCATTCTCATTCCGCAAACTGTTTCTCATTTCGCAAATACAATTGGGAGAAGTATAGAAGATACATACATCGCTCCATCATGACATTTATTCGTCGTGAGTTCATCGCCCTACTATGCAAATCTTAATCAGACATGACTATCACGCACCATGAGTTGGAAATTAGATTCCCTACAACGTATTGAAACGGATCATGATCGAAACGTCTATTTCAAAGATTCAACTGGAAATGTGAGAAGAGAGTTTGCTTTATCTTATCGCCATTTTCAATCTCTACATCATATCATGAAGGATTTAAAATACTTCTATATGAAAAGACATTCACGTATTGGAAATCGCATCTGGTTGCGCGTCAACAATCGGCGAATTCAACTCTATCATTCCCAACTTCATACTAACTTCACATTTCATCAAGGTAGTTGGGAAAAGTATAAAAGGAAGGTACATCGCTCAATTTACTCATTCTTTCATCATGAAGCGCCATCGCTACACCATCGTCAACATTCTCCGTCGCTTCAGACTCTACACCAAAATCGATCTCACAACATTACACCAACAGCTTCCAAACAGCAAGTATTACCCGGGTCGTCCTCAAATGTTAGTGGTGAAGATGAACAATTCACGGAATCTTCAACTCTTCCCAAATGGGACTGTACAGATTCTCGGCGCCCTTTCTCATTCATCGGCGCAGTCAATGCGCTTAGAGCTACAAAGACTACTACGTCGGATATGGAAGAGGGAGAGGTGTGTGATGTCGAATCTGACTGTGGACAATATGGTGATCTCTACTCAATTGAGTGACAGTCTATCATTTTTGAAGATTCGTACCAGCAGTTACAGTTTGTGTTATGAACCCGAACTTTTTCCTGCAGCTCTCATTAGTTGTTGGTTACCTGTGCATGTGGCAATCTTTCATAATAGTAAAGTGATCATTACTGGACTAAAATCTCATGTACAAGCAAATATGATCCTAGACTATCTCATTGAGTATGTACGTACCCAGCGGATTGTAAAATAAAAAACAATTTTTCCAACATGATGTTTTTATTTCAAATCATGATAGAACTTACAAATCATTTTTTCATTAGAGGATGGATTACATGAAAAGTTTTGAATAACAGATACAAATCGAGATACATGTAAACGTCTTAAGATGAAGTACAGTACAAAAGCACCACACGTTGATGAAAGTGGATGTTGTAGTATGCGTTCATTTCGCTGATATTGACGCGTATGTTTTCTCAACCACTGCTGTGTTGGTATATTTGGAGGTTGAGCAAGAGAGTCAAATAGTTCACCACGTCGGTCTTCTCCAATAAAGATCGCTTTCCAATGCTCACCGCCTAAATTCTGTGAATGAGTGTTTAGCACAATAAAGATGGGATAGTGATTTACTGCAGGTGGTAAGGTATCGAGTGAATAGACATTATCGAAAGCTTTCAACGTCGCTTCGTCTGCATTACGCTGCACTTTAGTCTTAATATCGTCAGCAGTCAACCAACTCATTAACGATTATACTGAAGAATCACGTCACGATACTTTGTAATTTCAATATTTGAATCGAAGACTGCATAAATTAATACATTGATCGTCTCAGGTAGTGTTCTTTTGAACGTTAAATCCAAACGAATATTATGAGGCACGTTCGCTTGACGATAGGGTGCACTAATATCGCTGTCAGCAGTCAAATCAAATGCATAAATAGTATATCCACTCTTAAACTCTTTCATAGTCAGTCCGTTGGTGTCATCCGTATTGTAAAAGCCAAAAACATCCATAAAATCAACATAACTGCGCATAAATTGATCTGAAGCAAAATCTGGTTTGTAGGGTGGACCAGGATGACTCACACCATTTACACGTAAAGCAATTTCACTTAACTGATTGTGTTTAAAATTGAAAGGATTCTTCTTTATATTACCATTAAATGCATCATTTTCAACCATTGCCACCATGAGGAGCTTCGGTGCTTCCGATGGAAAGAGGCCATCTTTCATGAAACTCTTTTGATCTTTCGGAATTGTAAAGGTGAGAAGCTTTGTATGCTGAATGGGGTAAATGGCATTTTGGCGGTTAAGGCCTTCAGCATGCCCTCTAATGACACTTGGATTCGGTACTACTCGACGAATGTAAAGTGCAATATCTTCCACATGAATTCTAAAATTGTCAACTTTAGCAAATGCATTCAGCGCAAATTCAGGCTTATTCAATGTCAGCTTGAGTCGCATGCTGGTATTACACAGTAAAAACTTTGACTGTCTAAAGAAGTCTAAATTCAGCGGACCATATAGCTGACATACTCTACTATCTTTAATCATAGCAGATCGCTTTACAAAGCCACTGTTTGTTTCAACATCAAATTTTCCTGCTTCATCTCTGTACCATCCCATGGCTTCCATATGACTTTTTTGTGCTGCTGGATGAAACTGTGATACATGATTGAAATATGATTTATAGGGATAATCGCTTTGACCACCTTCCACTTGCTGCTCTCCAATCGTTAGAGAAACATCACGAAGTAATGTAGTCAATGGTAAATTGTTCAGTCCAACTTTATGTGTATCGTCAATAGCAGTTCCATCTGCTTGCTGAATTCTAAACCTCAAATCAAGCATCGCATAACTCAAATCTATGTAGTCATCACTACCACCAGGAATAACAAATTCAATGGGGCCAGCATTCTCAGCTGTTCGAGGATGATAATCTACAATACTTGAACTAAGAATATCTGTCTGTATGGCTTGTTGATCGAACAAACAAAAACCGGAAGTTTTACACTCCATGATTAGAAGTTATAGCAGCGTCGTCGTTTAGCGCCTGATGAATGATTAGAGCCTCTGCGACGTTTGCGTGAATGCCTTTTGACTGAAGATCGCACCTTACCAGCTCCGCGATGTTTCCTCCTTCCTTTATTCATTCGTTTAGGTGATTTCTTTCCTTGAGTAACACCAGCAATGGTCTGCTTCAATGTTTTTAAACCGCGTTCCTTCCCACGATTCAACAAACTGCTCTTAAAACTTCTACCTCTGGAAAGATCACTAGCAACATCACCAGCAAAGCCAACGGCATTACTTAAAACATTTCGTTTTAAAGATCTACCGACATTGGATATGAGAGGTGCTACAACAGATTTCAGTGCACCAAGTATGCTACCTCCACGTTGGCGGCGAGCACCGATGTAAATTTGTCCTCCGCCACTTACATAGGAGGGTCGTGAATAAAATGAGGCAGTTGGATTCATAGCTCAAACCCTAAACATTGTTAGTTACAACTTTGCATGAATCACTGTCGATCACTTAGATGAAAGATGTCGGCACGACGCATCCAAGAGTTCATACTTGAAGGATAACCAGTCCATTTAACAAGACACCATTCTTCACCTTGCCGTTTTTTACATCGAATGATTTTCTCTACCAAATATGTTTCACTTTCAGTGACTACCTCAATCTCATCGCGGTAAAAGCTACCCTCAATTTCTTCATTATCGTAATCTTTCAACTTGTAGGTGGTCGGAGAGTCTTTTTGATTAATCCTTGATACTGTAAATACCTCCTCTGTCCAATTCGGAAGGTACCCTTTAGCAAAAACACTTTTCACTTTTGAGATACGAACTTTATCGCCAATTTTCACATCACTTTTCACATGAGTGCGTTTACGTTGGAATGATTCGCGCACTTTATCTACATTGTCAGCATTTACATCTACTGGTCTGAGTCCAATAGAACGATGGATAGAGTGATTGTAGGCATGGAGTGTATCTTGTAGAACCTTTGTCCAATTTTGTGTCAAGTTGGCAGTAAAATGTCGCCACAAGCGATTTTTTAATGTGCGATTAAAACGTTCAACGAGTGCAGCTTTATAAGCGCTCTTTACACTAAACAACTCAATGTCATGCCTCTCAAATAATCTTGTCACATGCTGATTTTCAAACTCTTTTCCTTGATCACTCTGAATTCTTTTTGGAATGCGACCTTCTCGAAAAATTGTTTGGAATGCTTTTGCTACTCCTTTCCCTTCTTTAGTTTTTAAAGGTTGAGCCCACGCATAACGCGAGAAAATATCAATGACGGTTAAAATAAAATTATTGCCCGAGTTATGTTTTGAAATGGAGGCAACATCGCACAAATCTGCTTGCCACTGTTCATCGATGTCATGAACAATATAATGGCGGGTGCGGTACTTCTTTTTCGCTTGTTTGTGGAGTGTATAGGTAGCCTGACCCTTTAACCATCGTTTCACTTGTGATTGTGGAAGACCACTCGCTTTTGATAATTTCTTGATAGATGCAAATCCTGCCGGATGTTTTACATCATAATAGATTGACTTCAAACGTTCAGTCGATGACGGCTGACTCTTTTTCCTCCTTCTCATCTTTTTTCTTTCTTGCCTTTCTACATTTACAACAACTGCAGCATTTAGCTTTAGCGGTTTTGCGATCGTGTTCACATTGCTTAGGGGTTTCATTATGAGAGCTGGCGCAGCAAGTGCAAGTGACAACGACATTCACCTCTGGCGGCTCATTACATGGCAAGCAACACATCTGCTTCATATTAATAGTCTGAGAACATGTATTTCCTAGGAGGAGCTGTTTTACGTTTTCCTTTTACCAGTTTTAGTGGCGATGTAGATCTACGTCGAGTTCTTCCTCTTGTTTGCTTAGTGAGTGTGGGAGGGGATGTAGCAGGTGACGTCTTAAACCAATTTGTTGGCATTTTCATCACCTGAAGCATTGGAGTAGTAGCCACTGTTGAATCAAGTTCTTTCAATGTCTCATTATTTAAAGCAAATTTTGGCACATTATGCTTTTTCAATAGTTTAAGAAAGTATGACCAACCAGGTGGAACATAGCCCTGACGGCGCTTTCTACGTGTCGCATACTGAATCAAGTCTTCATAACGTGAAGCATCAATCACTTTATTTTCATCTGTAATGATTTCTCCTCTATCATTTACATTGAGATGGGGTTCAATACTGTTGAAAAGAGATATGGCATGTGCGCGAGATGCTAAAGGTGTAGCAGTCGATACAGAGTCACGCATCTTATTCTTCAAGTTTTTCAATTGCTCAACAGTTTCCGATTGTAATAATACAGCACGATGTGGATCTTTGATGTGAACATTTTGCTGATAATCTATTTCTTTCCTATACATTTGATTTGCAAGAGGTTGCTTTACTTGCTGCATGGCAGTCAATTGTACATATTCATCCTGAGGAATAACAATCATGCGAGAATAAGAACTCATAGTTTGTAGATAATCATGGGAGTTTTCAAAATATCACTTCGAAATCTAAATTCTTCCGGACACTCTTGCGTAAAGTCAATGAATAAGTAACCGTATGGTTTTTCAGTAGCTGCTTGAAAAATTTCAATTAAGGCTTTTGATCCTCTGGGTGCAACTTGTCGCGCTAAAATTTCAAATTGACTTTTATCTCGCGGATTCTTGAAAATAGCATAATAGTGTGTATTCAGGTTTCGTGTACGAGCTTCTTTTCCATCAGGAAACAAATTTTGTGTGATATAGATGATAAAGCACCTTTTATGATGTGCTGCGCGAGTGAACATATCTGTAACATCTTTTGAATTCTTACTTTCTTTTAATAAATCATCCAATACAACAACATCATTAGACTGAACTTTATCCACTGCAATAATTCCTTCATGTCGAATAAAGTTGCGACTTTGCAATTCCTGAAACAGCGACGGTTGATAAATACCATAACACCAAATCACTCGATTGATAGGTTCCCTAAACAACTCCCTTCTTTTATCCAATAAATTCAGCGTGAAAACAGTTTTACCTGCATGAGATGGACCTGATACAGTCAGAACTTTATCGCATTGAAGTCTGAAATCCATTTTATTACTTTGAAACTCAACATTTGCATAATTAACGCTTAGAGCCAAAGATATTTCCCAATAGGTTGCCCACGGCAGGAGCTATCATTGGAAGTATTGCTGAAAGGAAACCGCCCTTTTGTGTTAGAGTTTTCCTCTTTCTTTGAAGGGCGACTTTAGGATTGGAGATGAAACGCAATTTTGTAGCATATCGCTTAAGTAACTTTCGTTGTTTTGGTGCTAATTTCTTCGTCCTCAACTTTCTCACATGAGAAATAATTTCACAAATGAATTTATCGTTAGCATGTCGTATAGCATTGTATCGCTGATTTGCTTTCATTCGTCGGAGAGCTTGAATGGCTGAAGAAAACTTTTGACTTTTACGTTTCGTCATTTTACGTTTCGCCATTTTCCGTGTTAGTCTTTGCTAAAACCTATCTTTACCACATTTGCATAGGTACTAACTATTGCGGCATAAGTGACACTCGAAATGAGCAATATCACAGTGGTTACATTGGCAAAGTTGAATGCAATTACGTATGAAACAGCGTTGACAAAAAGCATGCTTACATCTCTTGAAGATGCGCTTTTCATTTCCATCCTTTCGTTTACATACATCGCAACACATAGTTTCACCGTTACTGATGTCTATAGCAAGTCTTTTTGAAGATATGAATTTGCTAGCCTTTTCTAAATAATAGACGCATGTACAGAAGGAATATACTTCGAGAGTGAGCAGACATAGCTCGAAAACCAGTTGTGCTACAATCAAGTACCACTGCATTTTTAATTTTTGTTTATGGAAAGTTGAATGTGAATATCTGAAATCGCTTCAATCACTAGACTGCTACCATGATGGTTAAATGCGTTAAGACGTTCAGCAATTTTTATCATATGTCTTTTAAAAAATTCTTCGGGGTGATCTACCACTTCCATTGAATAAGAAGTAAAATGGAAAGAGCGAGTTTCCACCTCTTCCTTTCCAAAATGACTAAACTTAATTTTCGCAACTAATCGCGCCATGACAATGCTATCAGAGAATGTATTCATTAACTCTAGAAATAGAGTGCTAGCATCATCGAGCACTGCTTCGATGTCAGTCTCATCTTTATGAAAATTTATCACATAATCTTGAACAGCTCCTTTTAAACTTTGCCTATGAAAACGTAATGTTCCGCAGTCGTTTGAGAAAGACATGATCGCCCTTTATCTAACCCATCCATTGCATGAAAACAACAACTCTTCTCATAGTAACATTTATTGAATAACGGTAACAAGCATGCATTATAAATCAATGGTTTGAAAGAGATAAAATAGATACAGCTGATAACTATCATACAGCGAGCAATGATAACCATACAGGACTTTGGCAGTGTTGAGGTAAGGAGGAAAGAAGCATTGGTTATGAACGTAGCTACTACAACGAACAGACAAAATAGGAACACACAAATCCTTAAAACGTTTCGTGACTTCATGATAATGTTGATTCACTCTACTATCCCAAGGCGGGAGCAAAATATCATCAATGATTAGATTGGGAAATACTTTCCTCTCCTTACCAGGATTATTACAAAAGATGCGTATAACATTGAAAGCAGCTAACCATCGTTTAAAGTCAATAAGAAGAGCACTCTCACAAGAAAAGCCATAGTCTTGCAAATATTTCAGATTAAGTCCATGAATGTGTTTTCTCGCCCATTGATCAACATTGGGATCGCAGTTGGCATGTTGATGATAGACACTGACAATCTGATATGTCCAATTGTTCATAGCAATAGCACTGAGCTCCTGTACAGGTTCACCCTCACAATCCATAAAAATGATGATAGAAGCCTAAAACGGAAATTTACACATCTAAGGAAGCGTTCTATAACATATTACAAAATGAAGAATTACATCGATGCTTTTCACGACAAAATACACAAATGATATGATGGCAACGAAGAAGTAAAATGTATCTAATAAGACCACGTCTACGACACTCAAAGCACATAAGCGAATTGTCATAGGGTAGAGTTAGGAAAGGACTAGTAATTCTCCTTCTTTGATTTGCGTTTTGATGTAGCATTCTTCTCCGACTTGCGCTTCGTACCACTGCTGTTGAGGATTTGATCAATTATGTCATCTACGCTGGCTGCTTTTGGAATATATAGGATGGATTCCATATGCATGGAGAGAGAGGCTATTTTATTATCTTTGTGCTGACCATAATATAGTCCATTCACTTTGAAAAGGATATCCCAAGTACCTTCTCCGAGCTCGTCGCATGTGATGATTGTTGAATGATCTCCCTCCTTCTTATAGTAAGTACACCAATGTGATACCGGTAGGCAAATTTGATTACCATCCCAAATCTTTCTATAGGGAGTATCCTTGTCATCTCTCGCTTTCCACTCTTGAGCAAGAGGAGTAGGAATGTCCATATTTAATGTCACGTACTCCTCAATAATATCGAGTTGGCGGCGAATGTACGGACTCACGGGGATCAGTATGTAGTCCCCATACTGATTGTGCATTATCTTGACATCCGTGGAAGGGAGCATTCCCGTTTGGAGTACTACGCTATGATCATCATAACGCAAGGCTTGTTTAAATTTACGCTGTAGCGGTGTAGGATTATGTACCTTGGATGTTTCTTCCACTGGCCTCAGTTGTAGATGATCTGACCGTAGCGAACCTTGTAACGTTTGACCGCCATTTTGTCCTACTAGTGCAGCAGATGGAGTAGATGCCTGAAAATGAAAAAAGATTGTATTAAGTTTACGTTCAAGGGAGGAGAGGGAGGGAAGTAGCGACTTACCATTTTAGTTGGATAATAGAACAGGGAACTAGAGAGAGAGAAAATGTGCGTCCGTCACTCGTGTGATTCAACGATGGAATGATTCTCACTGTGGAAGGCTCGCTATTTATAAAGAAATGCTTGATTCTCATTGGATGATGATCCTCATTGGACAATAACATCAAGCTGATTCGAAATCTAACTCCGTCGTTTTTCGCCAATGTCCCAAAATCGTAAATGGCGTCTCACATCTAAACGAAGGCAGATAGGAACAAGCCGATTCTTTCACTGAATTTGTCTCACTCTTAGCTTTCAAACGAGCTATCGCACGACAAAATCCGTCCACTGGAAGCCAAAATCGAAGCAAGCTGTCCAGAGGGGGGGGGGACGTCAGTGAAATTTCAAAGTTTGATGAAACAAACTTTGGTAAAGGTCCCAGGTCGAAATTCCACACTTTGGAAAATTTTTAATTTTTCCCATACAAAGTCACTCTGACACTTAGGATTTTTTCAGGTGAGCTCCGACCTAAAATCTTGTAACCGCTCTAACTTTTGAACGGCTGCTCCGATTGACTCGCAACGAAAAATGCGGTCGAGCAGTGTTTCATCCTCTTTCCAATGCAAGTCGAACGAACAAAATCCGTCCACTAGAACCAAAGTTAGATCAAAGGGGGGGGGTCAGCGAAATTTGATGAAACAAACTTTGGTAAAGGTCCCAGGTCGAAATTCCACACTTTGGAAAATTTTTAATTTTTCCCATACAAAGTCACTCTGACACTTAGGATTTTTTCAGGTGAGCTCCGACCTAAAATCTTGTAACCGCTCTAACTTTTGAACGGCTGCTCCGATTGACTCGCAACGAAAAATGCGGTCGAGCAGTGTTTCATCCTCTTTCCAATGCAAGTCGAACGAACAAAATCCGTCCACTAGAACCAAAGTTAGATCAAAGGGGGGGGGGACGTCAGCGAAAAATTTTTATCTCCGATTGCTTTCAAATTCACCATACAGATGCAGAATTTCACGCTGAATCCGAATCTGGCCTCCGTTTTCACATCCGAGGCCGCGTTTCGACACTACACACCAAAACATACCACAGGTTAACCAAGACAACCTAGACGGTCGCCCACGTCAACCTAGACGGTCGCCCAAGTCCACCAGGCGGTCGCACACAGACACCCAAGACTCACACACTGACGGTCCAGAGGGGGGGGGACGGCAGCAGAACCTCGCCGGCACATCACGACACTGGCGGACCAGAGGGGGGGGGACTCAGCGATGGCGGCCATCTTGCGCTATCTGGTGTTCGCCGTTTTCTTACTACTTATGTGCTCAATCTCCGAAGCTAGCAGCTCATTGATCAGAGAACCTGAGCGATACGGTTGCAATATGATAACGTCATCTGCAAATTTGACCATGCACGTGTCTTCACCCAGCGGTACAAGAGATCCCATATGAGAGGCAAAGAGATAAGATGAAATGGTGGAACCTTGCGGAACCCCTGAAGTAACATCCGCATAGTCTCTGAAACAGTTCTGGATCTTCACTCTTTGTTTGCGATCACTCAGAAAACTTATGCACCATCTGATGAACACTTTTGGAAAATCATGCTCCATTAAAGACGCTATCAGAGACAAGTGTGACAAACGATCAAAAGCTTTTGAGATATCCAAAGAAGGATCCCATCAATATCGCCTTTGTCCAACTGAACTGTCATCAAATCATGAATTCGAATATGTGACAACAACGTAGACGATCCAGGGCGGAATCCAAATTGGTTGTTACCGTAAGTATATAACAAACTCTCTTTGACAGACTTCAGAACAAGCTTCTCAAATATCTTGGAAAATACTGGCAGCAGCGAGATAGGACGAGTATCTTTGAAAGACAATGCATCTTTCTTCGGAATAGGCAAAGCATCCGCCATTTTCCACCGAGTAGGATGTTCACCACAGAAGATACTGCGATACAAAACAGATGAGTAAGAGGTTCCGCGAGCACAGCCGCACATTCACGAATGAAGAAGGGATGGATGCCATCAGATCCCATAGACTTTCGAACATTTGTTTTACTCAGAAGATCAAAAGTACCCATGACATTGATATCAGGATGCCAGTCTGACTCGATATGATTCAACGTAGACTGGATACATGTTAAGTCGGCAGCTGGACCAAAGTTGGAACTGAAATACTCATTAAATGTACTTGTGGCTACTTCTACAGAATCAAATTGATCTAGGATTCTTCTCATGCAATGGTAGGATTTCGACTTGGCGCCGGAAATGACCGCTGCCGTTCTCCATAAATTACTCTTATGAGTTTTTATATCGGTTCGCCATCGTTCTTTCGCCAATTCTATCATTCGTCTAATTTTGCATTTCAGATGATTATACTTGTCAAAATTACCCGAGTAAAATGCATCGTACTTTTGTTTGATCAAAATCTTGATTTGGGGAGTAAGCCATGGTTTATCATTTACAGTCATTTGAAAAAAAACGAAAATGGTAACGATGTCATAGCTCTACAGACAACTTCATAGAATTCGCTACATTTTTCATCCAATGTACTTTGAGATCTATAGAAATGATGCCATGGATATGAATCTATGATGGCGATTGCATGATCAATGTTGCTTTTACGAAAGTCATACACTTTATGAATAGACGAACACGAACTGAAAAGTTGCTGGATGGGTTGTAAATACACAGTATTGTGGTCAGCTCTTCCGAAGTTGGGTCTACCATATTTGAATCAATGAGAATCTTATCGAGAATTGCATCTTTCCTAGTCGGCGAATTTACAATTTCTTTCAGCCCCATAACTTCACAAAGAGGAGAACATGGTAATTGATTTAAATCACCAACAATTATCAGTCTATGTAAAGGCAAATCACGAGAAATTTCATCAAATGAAGATACAACATACTCGAAAATGTTTTCGTAATCCATAACACGAAGATTTGGAGGAACGTACTGTACATCAGAAGAATAACTAAATTATTAGTCGGCAGGTTCAGCCAGAGAGATTCTATGCATTGCTGGCGATTAGGTAAATTTAGAATATTACTACGAATTCCGCTTCTGACATAAAGGCAAACTCCACCGCCACGTCTACCGTCAAGACGGTCACAACGGTATGGGCTGCCATAATGCGGGATAAATAGCTCGTCATTCGAAATGTCCTCAGTTAGCCACGACTCACATAATGCTATTATACCTGGTAGTATAGAACAAGAGAAATGTATAAGTTCGTCAAGTTTAGGCCTCAGGGACTGAACATTAGACAAAAATATCGAATGAAGATCATTGGGTTTTTCTTTTGATGTTGCAGGTAAAATCATTGGTGAAAATTCTTTATGGAATTGCGTAAAACAATCTTTCCCTTATACAAGACCACATCCAAACCACTAGCTTTCCTTTCTCGTGATTGTTCAAGCAATTCTTTATGCTTCAGGACTTGAAGCTGAGTACGATCTGGGTTTATATATATCGCTTTGTAATTCGGATGTTTATGCAAAGTGGAAGATTTCTTCAAAATTTGGATTTTGTCCTCTATATTTTGAAACTTTACAGACAAAAGTCTTTGACCAGACACATTATATGTGTATTATATGTGTTCTACCTTTGATAAGCAACGTGTATTATGTTATCATAGCCCCACGATTCCCAATATTGGGGCTTCAATGAAATAAACGAATTATTATTATTATTAGGCTTCCTAAATCTACGAACGTGGGAGAGCTCAGGAACCTCTAATTCAAGAGTATCAAAAATTTCTTTGACTTTTTGCTTGTCTGACTGAATTCTATCATTCACTGATCCAGCATTGGACTCTGGTAGACATGAAATTATTATATTATTCTCTTTCTGACGCCTCAATTCTAATTCATTAATAATTTCATCTGTCGTGCTATCAAAGAACTTTGGGTTGTGCTTCAGGTCCTCATGCTCCTTTAACAACTTATTATATTTAGACTGCAAGTCATCCAATTTTGTGATCAGAAGATTGACCTTTTCGACTGTTGGATGAAGAAGGTCATAGATTTTGTCTCCAGCCTTTCAGAATTGACACTTGGACTAAGACTCCTTTTCTTTTAAGTAATGAACGCTTCAATGAGATCTTGCTTAGTCAGACTGCTTTTCCTGGCTTTCAGATCTGATTCGTCAAGCAGAAGAATTTCGTCAACAGATGTAGCTGGCATTACGTCAGTAAAGACTTAATGACTAATTCTTTCCCTTAAAACGTCACAACGATGAAATATAGAGACACAGTGTGACGCAGCTGATGGCCGCACGAGACACGTGACCAAAAAATCGATAAATCAAATTTCGACGGAAAGGACAGGTGTAGATTCACTTCCTGATAACAACTGATTGGAGTCGTTACAGCTGACAGGCCAACTGTTCATCACACTTTCACAACCAAATAATCAATCAAAAGGATATTAATAGCACTGCTGGATAATTGCACACAACGCGTCGAATTGCCAAACGGCTGAGATGACAGGGTATTCCAAATTTTTATGATGCCAATGAAGACCGACGATGATTGATAAAAGTGAGCGAATAACACTATCGGAGTGTAGACCGCTAAGAGAACGCGATTTTTAGCCAAACCACTGAGAACCAATACACGCGAATATTACAATGGGATCGAGCAGTCCACGACGAAGCGATAGACACCAAATTAAGGCAACAAGAACCGGTAAACCTCCACAAAACCAACAAAACTAATTATATGACAGAGACGAGCTTGCACATGACCGCACACCAGCACTATTACTGTGCTCTGCATGCTTTATAAGATAACGAATAAATGATTTGTCACTTAAGCCAGAGCTGGAGTGCACCGATGACGGTCAGCTCTGATCAGGTTTAAGCGGTTTTCTTATAATGATTAATGTTTACTTTCTTAACACAGAGACAAGCATACTTTTATGCGAAAAGCATTGTATGCACGCAAATCATAAATGTACACTATACGTGGATGCGTGTAGCAAGTAGCCTACGTGCATGGGCATGTAGGCTACATATTTTATATACAGTAATATGAACAAACATTTTAATAAGCAAACACGACTATTAGCTATGCAGTAACTAGTAAATTAAATGGCATGGATATGGAGGGAGATGCAGCCGAAATGAATCATTGCTATATCTGTATTTCTCTATCGTTGATGTTTTGCTTCATCTTGAGAACGTAGTAAAAAGTTAGATATTCAAACTAAAAACTTCATTCGACCGTTTGCGGATGAAAGTCGATCCACAATTAACAATGCGCAAATAACAACAAATCAGCTGATGAAACAATAATGGTGCTAGTTCAATAATTTAGAATATGTCGCTGAGTGCAATCTCAATGTGTGGCCTTGCACTCTTGCTTTCAAGCAGATAAGAAGCTTTTGCTTTGATGCAGCGGTGTCACGGTCGCGTAATGACTATCAAAAGGGCAACTTTGAACAAATGGCACCGCTACTGTTCAACGACAGATCGATGCGTCGCAGTGGGTAATTCCGGGAACCCTTTGTTATTTTGAAAGTCAGCTCTAAGGATTGCTCTTTCATCGTCCTTGGCGACGTGTATTCGTCATTCAGACCAGTACGAACCAGTCAGAAACAAGCGGTTTTTTATTGGACCCAGTTTCAATGGAAGCATGTATAATTCAGGACTTATCAAAAATTATTTGCATTGCAATTGATTGATTGCCTTACTGCCATCAAAAAGTTGCAGCTAATTGTTTCAAATGACAAAATGATTGCAATTAGTTGATTGACTGATTTGCTTGCCATACCGTCACCACTCACAGCCGTAAGTAAAAATTCCTGCTTCAGTGACTTATTCAGATGTTTAGCTCACTATAACCATCTTATTCACAAGTGATCACTTTTAGGATTCTATTCAGGAATTTTTTAGTGCATAACGTATTTATCGCGATACTACAGTACTTATTTGATGATGTCTAAAGCCCTGTTTTATGCTACATGTATGTCAGGCACGTGTGGCTCATCATTCACTCGCTTCAATAGTTCATAATCACTATAATCTGCTTGTTTATCAATACTCACATCCAATTAAGAATACAGTTACATGCAGTGGCGTCGCGTGCTCCCAGACCATAGGCCTTCGCTCCAAAGTGGATTCCTATATTTCTGCAGCAGACAACATGAACTGCATAAAACAATTAATTTGACACTATCTTAATTTCAGTGAATTTTCAAACACTGGTACAAGGATATAAACATTCAATTCATGCCGGCATCCAGTTGAAATACAGAATGAAATGAAATGATGTGAGAAATAGATACTGATATTTAAATGAAAGGTACACTGAAGTCCTTAGACTACCCAATGTTGACTACAGTATTCTGCATGTGAATTGTGATTCACTATGAATCCTATGTGACAGCCTCTTTTTCTGAACAGTCTCATAAGCATGCAATCCTAACCTGACTGTTCGTCAACGCGACTCTTGTTTTCCCAAGATTTTAAACGTCAACCTTGGTGACAACCTTCAACCTTGAGACTTTTTGATCACCTTGGTGAGATCACTATAGAGAACATTCACTCTCGTGGAAGCTCTCGCACACGACTCTGTTGTGTTTATTATAGCCTGTCAATCACTTACATGTTTCAAATTTAGGGCTGCTAAAATGTTTTTTGTGCTTCTCCTGATATTCTATACCTTGAGAGTGGTTTAGTTTTTATTTCAATGCCATAAAATTCGTGTGCGATGGCTAGAGTTTTCTGCATGATTCCTCGGATGACTGGCCGGTGTAGAAAATAACCACTGCTGAAATCGTCGCCATAGACATAATATCAGAAGATGTCTTGAATCATTATCTCTGATTGAATCACTTCATGGCTATCTCCTTTCTGCGGCTTCTAACCTTCCGATCTGACATTCAGCCAATGGTGAACGCAGATTCAACGCGATTCAACGCGTCATCATCTTCTCCAAAATTTGGCGAAGCCACGAATAGAGAAAATTTGCGTCTCTCTCTATCTGAATCTAAGAATTTATAAATAGATCTTTTCTTACATTGTTGCAATGTAATTGCTTCTTCGTTTCTATCGGGAGAAGACGATCGAACTAAGCGCACACGCTTCACATATCATACAAACACAAAAATCTCTGTGATTTGCTGTGAACACATCCCCAGCGCATTGTGTGATTGCTTGAAGATCCCTGCAGTTCACAGCTGAGCGCTGGCGCTCGGAACGTATTTGAGAGTAGTGACTTGTAACTGTAAAGTGTGTGTAAAGGTGTAAACGTAAAGATGCTCTCAAACACAAAAAATCAAAACTATTTGCACTTAAGTTTTATGAACGTAAATAATTATTTTTGGGTATGCGGCGAAGACCTCGCAGGCACGGAGATGACGCCACTGTTTACATGTATTTAATGCAATGGGTCTACTCACGTCACTATCCAAAATAAGCTATTATGTTACTTGCAAAGAGTGCATGCCTATGTGACATAATTCTTCAAATTGAAACAACAGAGAGTACAATTTAAGAATTAGTCAATTGAAACGGAGATGATAAATAATTGCAATTAATTGATTGCTCTCATCAAATAATTGCAATCAATTTTTTAACAGTCCCTAATATTGTCAACCGCGCAGCAAGTGCTGGACTTATGCATATACTAGAAAACGCTATGAATTCTTTTTGATTTGAAGAATTGACCTGCATCGAAAATTCGTACTTAATTCTTAACTATGGTGCTATGCAGCACACTGTGTATGTGCAGTCTAAGTACAATCTATAAAGACTCTCGCAATAACTTGTTTGCCAATATGAATTACAAATTATGCATGTATGAAAATATGTTGTATAAGTATCCTTTTTTGATATGCATTTCATTAGTAAAAGTCTCTAATCAAGTTGTTAATTTTGGAGTTTCCCTTCTATTAAATTCCTACTCTTATTTCTACTACGTAGACCTACATGTACATGCATTACTGCATTCTCAGTATTCTATTTTCACACTTTCGCCACTTTTCCAAATTTCACACTTAATTCTTAACTGCTAATATTCATTTGATAGTAGTATACTAAAGATAACTTTGAATTTTAGAGCACAGTAATCTTTTCGTGTCGAACTTCATCATGCAGTCGAAGTAAGTTTTATACTCTTCTCATTGTGATTGATACACGTCGTCTTCTGGCTTCACTTTTACCTTTGCGCTTGCCTGAAGCGCTCGGGAGCTCGCATCTGATTTAATCGACTCCGGGTGGTTTTCTGAAATGCCAAATACTTGGAGAATTTCAATGAAATGGGACAAGCAAGAATTTTAAATACTACAATTTCAATCAAATTTGATTAATATCATCCAAAATCTAGAAATTGTAAATGTCATATGCGACACAATCTCAATCAAATATTTCAACTAATATAATCATTGAACTTACTTTCGCATGTAGAATGTTTAATGAAAAATAGAATTATTATTTCAGAACTGACAAGCAAAGTGTGTCAATTGAATAGTGTGGAACAAGGAAAAAAGCCAGCGTGTATTTTGTTTTCTTTCTTATCAAATTAATATTAAGAGCTGAAATTACGAACAGCTTCAACAGCTGCACTATCAAGCAAAAGACAGACGCAGAATCATCATCTGATCTGCGCACTTTTTGCCTCAATGACCGCTGCCACTCGATCGGTCATGGACTCGACCGAAGTTTGCATATAGTACGGCAGCCAGAACTAGTTCCTGCAGGGAACGAAGCCGAAAATTACACTTTCATAGAATGATGTACTCAATGCCTACTACGATCTCCGCGTCTTCCGAGTTGTATCAGGTTCTTCTTCTTGTTAGAAAAAATAAAATAACAGGAACCATTGTGCATTCGTCTATATTGTTATTCTCATTTTCTATATCGCATTTGTTTGTTAGTTTCGTGACTCTCAGTTGACGGTTTATAAAGATTGGTTGAAAATCGAAGGTAAGTTGCTTGCTTGTCGTCGGGTGAATGTGTATAATTTTGTAAAAATGACCTTTTCTTTATGATAAGGTCAAAGTGTCTCATGGAAATGGCCTGTGAAGCGATGCAAAAACCTCCGATGAGCTATTTCAAATTACCGCTTCAGTTGAGAAAGAATCAGCTTCTTCTCAACATTCACATTAAAGAAGCACAGTAATCAGCTAATTTTACCTTGGCAATATTTTGACTACCTTAACAGCAATGAAATTCAATATACTCAACGTTTCTGAAACTGAGCAGGAATTTGGTGGTGACATGATCAGCCTGCATTATGTGTCAGCTAGATGTTGGTTTAGGATTATCTAACAGATAAATATGATTTTGAATTTTACAGCGTCCACAGAAGCTATTTACTTGGAGTTGGTGTACTAAGTAACTGCTTTGGTGCCTTTACTGACGGTGTGCCTAGCCAGCTCATCAGGCATGAAGAGGCGACCAGCGGTTTGGATTTCTCGACTGGAGATGATCGAATTCTTGTTGCAGTGAGCAAGTCGCCTGCTCTCGTTGGCAGTGCGCTGGAAGATATCTCTCACGAAGCAGCTCATAATCGACGTGGCCTTGTTGGAGATGCCTCAGGGCACACCTCTAGCTCTATATCTCAAAACTCAAACTTCGAAGTTGCTTTAGAAAAATGTGTAAACAGCACAAAGCATATTATGAGTTCGATGAACAATAGGTTGTAAAATGGACCATCAAGTAGGATTTCCTTTAATATTAGAAATAACAACCATCAATGTTTGTAAAGAAGAAGCAATTCATTCCTACTTAGTTTGGCACCCATTTGTAGAATATTGGGATAAAAACCAATTTCATTTTTCATGGACAGGCTGCCGCTTCTCTCGGTGAATTTACATGCGGAATAAAATTGCATCGGACATTGATACCGTGAAAGTGATGGTCGTATGGAAGGAACACCTTCACTGGCTTATACACTCCCTGTATCCCTTGTCCTGCCATACATGTTACAAAATACATTTAATGTGAACTTTATCTCTTCGTTCGATTAAATTATATTCACCAAGCTTAAGGAAGTGCAATATGTCAAATGTTTTTTTGTTTCGCAATGGCTACCTGAATGGTTTTTCAACAAGCACATGCTTGATGCTAGCAAAGCTGTAATTGACGTTGCCTCAGTACCAAAACAACCATTCTTTTTTCATTATGGTCTAGAAAGCAAGCGCATAGCGCACGTGGTTTGCGATCTGATTCGATGTCGGTTTTAATATTATCTTAATCCTTTTCCTGTTTTTATGACTAGGCGTTTGGCACCCGTTGCCCCCAAGGATGTCATCCCACCTGTCGATTCTCACACATTATGTTACTCGTTTTACTGCCCGTGTAGAACACGGTAGGTCGGCAGAACGGTTAGACACTTGGGAGCTCGAATAGCTGAGCATCTTCCTAAATGGCTTCGTCAGGGAAAAGATGAGCACCCGAGATCTATGAATGTTCCGCCATCCGCCGTTACCAGACATTTGATCACTTGCGATAAACGCTCTCAAGTTTTGTGTGATGCGACCTTCAAATTTTCCATTTTAAAGCGGGATACTTGGCTTAAGTTTTCACTCCCAATTTCTGTATAAAAGTGTTAAAACCAGCTTTATGAGTACAGAAACAGTTTTTTTCAATTTGAAACTTTTGTGGCTTTCACTTATAACTTGTTGCTTTTTTCCGATTTCTAATAATTATGATTTATGCATCTATTTTTACTTCTTTCTTTTGATCCGTCCCGGTTGGTTTTGCTTCATTTGATTGCTATAGTGTTTCATGGTTGATGTTATCTGACAACGCAATATCTTTGTGCTCTCGTCAGTCAATGTCATGTTCACATACTGTCTAAATGTCGAATGGATCATTCCGCATGTAAATTCACAAAGAGAAGCAGTGTGGCCATTAAAAAATGTAATTTGTTTTATCTCAATTCATTCCCATTCAAGATTTCAAATCCTGCAATGTAACAGCCATTGAAATCCAACCTTTCGCTTTGTATAAGCTAGTGAGACTATAATGGACAATAGCAGTTTATGATGGTCATTTCAGCCGCTAATCTGAAGCCGATCAAGGTCAATGCTGCTACATCTTAGAAGAATCAAATTGCTGAAACGTGTAGCAGTTGCAGATTCTTATTCTATGACGGTGTATTGTAAGTTATTTTATCAAAATGATATTATACTTAAAGAGAAATGACAGTAATCGTGAATATTGGATGTTGTTCACAAATACACTCAATTACAGGTTTGTTGATAAAAAAATGGGCAACGAGCAGCACTGGACGATCTTAAATGCACTTTGCTTCAATAGCATTTTTGCACTTTTACATCGTGTATGTACCCAGTAATGCAATACAAGTAATACATTACTTTGAAATCAACAATAGGAGAAAAGTCAATAGTGGTAGAGCAATAGCGGAATTTAAAATTACAGCCTAGCATATAGCATGTTGGTGCCTTCTTCTGAGTAACAGCCGCCGTCGTCTTTCTCTCTAAGATGGAATAAGACGAAAAAATTCGTACAACAAGCTTGAAGACATCACTAGAGCCGAGATTCATCTCATCTTTCAAAAACACATTGATGAGGGAGCTAATCTCTGTGTTCATGGATGCTTTATATCATCAATGTTAAAATCTGGTATCAAAAATTTGAATTGCTATTCTTGGTAACAAAGTGAGCGAGTAGGTCAAAGCTAACACCGCCACGTGGAAGAGCATGCTTCAAATGCATTGACTAGAAAGTGTTAGGAAGACTAAGTCATTGGCACATTGAAGTCAGAGTGGGATTTGCGTCTTAGCGAATCTCATGCGCTATCGGAATGTTTTTATGCATATATTATGCTCTGATTAAAGAATTAATTCGCATTTTTAGCAAACAATCGTATTTTCATATTTCAATTAACATTAGGGTGGAATCCAGTGCGGAGACTGAGGGTGGAATCCAGTGTAGGAATCCAGTGTGGAAGCCAATAGTATCATTATGTCCAAAAGATAATGTTATGCTTGTTATGTCATGTATTATATCATGATATCAGTACACAGACCATGCTTGCTGAAAAGAAGTATTGTTGATTATCATGATTATAATGAAGTAGGAAGTAAATGTGTATTTTCGATTTACATTGAGAATCGTAAAAGTACAAGTTATAAGGTAAGCGTATGAAATAACTGATCGTAGTACACATGTAATGTTGCGAGGAGGCAGTAGGCGATAGGATGATGAGAAATGCAGGAAACACAAGTCACTTAATCAACAATGATGTCATTAATAATTATAGTCATCGCAGGAAAAAAAGAGTTCCGACGACGAGTCTTCCTGAAAGTGGGCACGAGAAATCTACGAGAACGTGTTGACGTAGGAGGACATAGAGGATGAAGAGGGTGGCTTTCGTTTCTCTGGATCGCACGAAGAAAACAGACAACTGCATCAGTTCGGCGAGAGTGCAAATCAGGAAGGGTTGAACAATCACAGTAATTATGGCAAATAATTTTGTGAGCACGGCGTTGTATCTTGTCAAGTAGACATATATTGTTGTACGACAGTGATGTGAACAAAGGGGAACAGTATTCGATCAAGGACACAATTAATCCGAAATATACGCGGCGCAGGTCAAAGGGATTTAAAACCGGCCGCAATATGAGCAACGCATACAGTCTTTGAGAAGCACGTTTGTTTAATACCATACATGACTATTATGATACATCATCATTTATGATACCAATATACATACAATGCTTTCTGAAAAGATCCATTCTTAAGAAATTATTCCAAATGAAACCCCTAATACATAAATTAAAAGCGGCGCAATCCATGCGGAAGATCTATTTCTAAACATAGATATCACATTTGATGAAAATTGGATTCGCTATTGCAAATGTCAGTAGTAATCCTATCCCAGGCGCAAGGACAAAATGCGCAACGATGAGTCATCAGGCTGACTCAGCCCCCCCCCCTCTGGAGAGAGGAAGGAAGTGGCCAAGGATGTGTTGGGAGGAATGGGTCCGAGAGGAAGAAACAGGTCCCTACCCCCCCTCTGGAAGGAAGGAGTTTTCCGGTAAGGGATGGGAAGGAAGTGATAGGAATGTGGGAAGGATAGAGTTAGAAAAGGATGGGTGTTGGTGGTTTTGGGATGAGAAAAGTTGGAAAACGTTATGAAGGAGGGTTCGGATGTGAAAACGGAGGTCAGATTTGGAATCTACGTGAAATGTTAGATGGGGAAGGAAGGCAGGAGGAGTTTTCCTGAGAGGCAAGGGGTGGAATCTCTGAAAACGTCAGAGTTGGAAAAGGGTGGGTATTGATGGTTTTGGGATGAGAAAAGTTGGAAATCGTCATGAAGGAGGGTTCGGATGTGAAAACGGAGGTCAGATTTGGAATCTACGTGAAATGTTGGATGGGGAAGGAAGGCTGGAGGAGTTTTCCTGAGAGGCAAGGGGTGGAATCTCTGAAAACGTCAGAGTTGGAAAAGGGTGGGTGTTGATGGTTTTGGGATGAGAAAAGTTGGAAAACGTTATGAAGGAGGGTTCGGATGTGAAAACGGAGGTCAGATTTGGAATCTACGTGAAATGTTGGATGGGGAAGGAAGGCAGGAGGAGTTTTCCTGAGAGGCAAGGGGTGGAATCTCTGAAAACGTCAGAGTTGGAAAAGGGTGGGTGTTGATGGTTTTGGGATGAGAAAAGTCGTTTTTCGGCATGAAGGAGGTCTTGGATGGGAAAGCGGAGGCCAGATTCGGAATCTACGTGAAATTTTGGGTTAGGAAGGATGTTTCCAGCGACATCGGAGAGAAAAAATTTCGAGGACGTCCCCCCCCTCCCGTCAGACTTCCAACTTTGCTGATAGAGATCGTAGAATGTCGTGCAATAGCTCATTTGAAAGCTAAGAATGAGAAAAATGCAGTGGAAAGCTCAGTTTGGTCCAATTTTCCTGGGTTTAGGGAGGAAAATGGCAGGAAAACGTCAGAGTTGAAAAAGTCAGGTTTTGGATGTTTTCGGATGAGAAAAGTCGTTTTTCGGCATGAAGGACTCCTCGGATGGGAAAACGGAGTGCAAATGCGGAATCTACGTGAAATTTCGGGTCTAGGAACCCAGATCTAGGATCGTAGAAAGTCGTGCAATAGCTCATTTGAAAGCTAAGAATGAGACAAATTCAGTGGAAGACACGGCTTGTTCCTGTCTGCTTTCGTTTAGATGTGAGACGTCCTTGAAAACTTGGGATATTGGCGAAAAAACGACAGAGTTAGAATATTTACGAAAATCACTCTAGCGGGTGAAGCAATCCTCGGACGGGAAAACAGAGACCGGATTTGGAATCAGCGTGCCATTCTGCATCCAGAGGGTGAGTTTCAAGTTAATCGGAGAGAAAAAGTTGAAAAGTTGGGTCTCCACATGAGATATTTTCCTGAAAATGTTAAATTCTAACCACCTTTGGTGGTCAATAGCGGAGGATTGGATGTGAATGAAGAACTCGGGTTTTCTTTAGGGGCAAGACCGCACTTTGTTCTCTAGGATCCTATCTTTTCAGATGTGTGGAAGGTTTCGCTTCCAAATGAGAGCCAGTTGAAAATCGAGTTTTTGTGCATTTTCCAAGATTTTGGAACTTTTTGAAAAAACGACCGAGTTTTTTCAGCTCGGCTCCTGGTCATCATAGAGGGTCGAGGGATGTCTTAAATGAAAGGGGAGAGCGAGAAAACATGGCACTCAAAATTTGAAGTCAATCGGAGAACTAGAACCGGAGATAGACGGGTTTAAAGTTTTTGGATGATGGATATTACGTCATCCACTGATCGCCACAAACTATATAAGTGGAAACTCTGCTTGTGGAAATCAGTTCTCCTCCCGACTGGGTTGGGGTAGGTGAACTCCGGAGCTCTGATGATAGCATTGGAAATCTGAAAAACCGGGTTTCTGTAAGAAACCGACTTAGAAAATTTCATTGCTGATATCAGCTAAGGCGTCAGACTTAGAGGTTCGCCAAGAGATGGCCTTCGTCTGCAGGCCATAAAAGACTCCAAAACTTTTAAGGCTTGTAACTTTGCCTCTACAAGTCCGTTTGACTTGATTCAAAAACGTTTCGGTCGCTATTGACCTGCCTAGGTGATAGACCACTTACAAAATTTCATAAGTAGTGCTAAAAAGTTGAAAATTTAAATTCACTATTTTTGGAGGTTTTCTGGGGTTTTCGACCCTGCTGAAGTCAATGAAGGCATGGATAAGTGTAAACATCTCCATTGCAAAACGCTGGTGAATCACGGCTTGCTATCCCTCTCTACGGCTTGCTATCAAGCTGATCAAAGCAGCGACTTGCCAACCTCTTGTAAATAACTACACCGGTTTTCATGTCTGGCTATCAAGTCATGGACGGTGCAAGTCACGGAGATTTTCGGTGTCATACTTCCTGTTGGTGGGCGTTCTTTCGAGACAGCGGTGAAGTCCGTAGAGATGAGTACTGCACGGGACGTGGGCAATGGTAATCCTTGTGAAACCTCTCTGCGTCATGTTTCCAAGTGGTTGCCTTTCGTCTCAACGTTGTACTCTGACCGCCAGGCCGATATTTAGCTATCTACCACAGGTCACCTCATAAAATTGCCATTGCACTTGTCTCCCGATAGTTTGCAAACCATGGGAGAATGAACCATGCGTTCTGCTCGCCTCCATCACCGAGGCTAAATGATGAAGGGATGAAACGGGAGGACACCCTTGCGCCACACGCAACCACACGTTCATTTCTCTCTTCGCTAGTGAACAAGCTCTTGAAAGTGTAGTCAGAAAGTATATTAGGTTGTACAAAAGTTTTACTGCAACACAGGTTGATGTATAGTTAGAAAGTTTGATCATGGCGTTTTATGAAACACAAGTGTCATAAAATGTAAGCGCTGGTGTAGTCAAATAGTTTTTTCCGCGACACACGTTTGTGAAAGTAAAGTTTGATCATTGAAGTTTTGCGAAACACAAGTGTCATGAAATGCAAGCGTTAGTGTAGTCAAATAGTTTCTACCGCGACGCACGTTTGTGAAAGTAAAGTTTGATCATTGAAGTTTTATGACCGACCGAACTCATCACAGCACTAGAAAGTTTTATCGAAGAGGTTTTACTGCACAGTGTAGATTGTCTTGTAACTTACTTTCAGTGTTAGAAAGTTTTATTGGAGACAGTTGCCAAATGTTCCCCTATTAGAAAATTCAAACTCCATGACTGTTAGATTGCTGAATACTTCATCAGGTATACTAAAGGCAGTTTTCTACTGCAGTGAGACTGAGAGTTTAGAATGTTATATGAAAACAGTGTTCACCACAGCGCTAGAAAGTTTTACTGCACTGTGTAGATTGTTTCATAGTGTTAAAAGGTCTTATAGTAAGCGTTGAATGTTTTCTAAAACCGGGTAAAGTCTTGTCACAAACGTTGAGTGCGTGTGAGAGCTAGTTCCATGATATTGAATCGCGTGGGTTGTAAAAGTCAATAATCCAAGGGTAGGTTCCTTTACGGTTGGATTTAGGGTTTTATATCACATGCGTCAACCGTTCGTGTAGAATACCAGAAGCACATGCTCGCTTAAAAGTCTAAACGCAAATGTTGAAATCAGTTTTGTAAGAAGTTTTTGACAGGCTGTTGTGAAACTTAGAGAACGTTGAAAAAGTTTTATAAAATGTTTCTGCAGTCACACTCGTTAGCGTACCAGCTTTACTAAATATGTTGTTTGCCTTTATCAAATTGAATGCGTGTGTAGACTGTTTTGTAAACAAAGACAGCGTGTTTGCACTCTCCATCGACAGCATACAAGTATGCACATAACAACCTGTAACGTTGTAAGTGGAATGCATATGAGTTAGGAAACACTCAAAGCATGTGTGAGATATAAATCAACCTGCTAGATGAAGTGAAACAAAAAAGTGTCACAACTATTTTACGGGAAATAAAGGAGAACTGTGACAACGCTTACACTCATCATAGACAGAGGAACATGTAGTCTAACTTTCTGACATTCAAATGAAATTCGTAAACATGAACCGTGGTGTAAGAAACTTTATGACAACAACTTTATGTTGGTAAAACTTTCATAGATTGCAGTCGCGTTTAAAGTTTAGAAACCTGTAGGAACACATACGTCTTAGATGCAGTTCAACGACTCGACCATTGAACTCACAAAATGAACAAGCCTGTGTAATTAACACGCTCATCAGTAGGAAACAGCAAAGCATGCAATGTCATTGAATGATCAAGACTGAGTGACATAATGGAATTATTTCATGAGTATGAAACAGCGAACATTAGGACTGACCATGAGTATTCAAGGTTAGAATCAAAGTTTGCTTTCCATGTGCTTGATAAATGAAACCGTGTCTCATTTCTAAACGAATCGTGCATTGATAATAGAATCAACATTGAAACCTGCATCAAGTGATTTTCTGTGCGAATGCAGACGATGTAAAAATGACACACGGATTGACATTTAACATTGCTTGCAAAATTCAACACGCTGCCATTCAAAAGCAGCTAAAACGTTTGTCATAAAACCTATCAGTGAAACAGATGTTCCCCTCCTGCGCACACAAAGAATCATAAGTGCACTCTGTCGCCTGTTTGTCGCGCTAGCCCTTCAGCAGATAGAGTAGAACACAGAGATGTACGCTCTCTCTCTCTGGCACCCGTCTGTCACATTAAACAGAGATCTATCGCATCTGTCCCACGAGCAAGGATGCAGGAACGCATCGTCATCTCAGACCTCCCACGTAGCTGATTCCCACACAGCTCATTGCTATCGCGTCGGAAGAGAGATTCACACGATAAATGCATCTAAGTTTGTTGAGTGGTTGAGGATGGCAGTCAATGAAAATATGTCTTCCATTTTCTTCCTCCAACCATAAGTTTAGAGCAATATGATTGCGCGAACCAGACATTTGAAAGGCTGTATCATTCTCATATAAAGCAGAGTCTCCTGCATTTTATTATCATAGTCATGTCTGAGAAGCCGACAGCGTGTGTGATGCCATTTCGCATCATACACCGCGGAGAAGAATTCTACAGTGATATCTATGGTGAGGATATCACTGTGGAATTTGTGAAGTATTATTCATACTTCACCTTGAATGAGGACATGAGCCGTCGAGTACGGCAAGAGATGGAGACGGCGGCGAGTGAGGCCGAGACGGTGACGAGCGAGGCCGAGACGGTGGAAAGAGAAAAGATGATGTGGAGTGAGGACTCGGAAAGTGAGGAAGTGGAAGCGAGTGAAGATGTCATTGTGATATCAGATGATGAAGTAAGAGTTTTACACATGCATACGAATGGCTGTCATCTCAACTCATACATGTTTTCTTTCAGTGATGAAGTGATGGGCGTTCATTAGTTCATAAAATCATCATGCACATATGCAACACACTGTTTCACCACATTTCCTCGTGAATGCATCATGAGTTCTTATAAGAACTTCCTTCTAATGCAGCTAAAGCGTTCCCAAGCCCCCCACATATCTTCGGACATGGAATGCAGAGGGGAAGGGTAAATGATGAAATGGAATGATGGGAAGCCAAACTTGCACCACATGCAGCCACAAACACATTTCTATCTTCATTAAGATGACATTCAATCACTTGAATTCTAATGTGAGCATCACATCCTTAGATCTCAGTACAGTCAACAATTTAACGTGCTTGTTAAACCTATTATCTCTAACTTTACAAACACTGAAAGGATTCTAACATGATTTCAACCTTTACAAACATCAACTTTATTTCTAACTTTGCAAACAGTGAAATGCTTGTGACTATATTTTATACTTTACCTATCTTACAAACACTGAAAATGCTTGTCACTATATTAATACGTGACCTATAAATTGCCAAACTCCATCATCTATGGGGATAGGGTTAGCTACGGTTGGATTCAGGGATTTAAGGTTTTATATAGCACAAGTGAATGTTAACCGCTAGTGTATAGTACATCTATTGAATTAACCATTTGTGAATGAGATTATTCCTAACATTACAAACATCTACTTTAATTTCTAACTTTACAAACAGTGAGATGATTCTAACTTTATTCTTCACCTATCTTACAAACATTGAAATGTCTATAACATTATTTCTAACTTCACAGTGAGATGGTTATAACTTTATTTCTAACAACAAACAGCGAAATGGTCTTGACTTTATTTTATACTTCACCTATCTTACAAGCACTGAAATGATTCTGATATTATTCCTAACTTTCCAAAAAGTAAAAATGGTTGTAACTCTATTTCCTTAGTCAATCCACTCTGATGAAACGACAAGAAAACGACACAGCATGTACATGATATGTTATTGAAACCCACACAGCTTTTTTGTTACACTTACAATTCATTTCATGTGTTCTATCCTATACACTAAAAACGTGTAACAACATTTATTCTGTTACACCTGAAATCTATTGACATGTGATACATTAAATCTTCGATATCAAATACTATCATCAAACCTTTAGCAGTACCTGACTCTAAATATGCATTGATTCCCACATTTATGACATCAGTAATTTTTCTATTATGTGTTACTACATGCTCATCAATATGAAAGGCTTGCTTTGACTTAACTCTTAATGTGTCCATGTCAAGCTTTTGGAAATAACTTTTCATGTACAGTTGACATACAATCAATTTCAACGGATGCACCCGTCATAGCATGTTATTCCTACTTTCGCACTCATGGTGTCATGCTGCATCAACAAGTTGCTTCTATATAACTTTTACATGAATAAAACAAACGTCCTGATGCTATATGATTATGTCTCGATATGCTATTGTTGTTTCTTTTAACTATGTCACTGATTCAAACAGCTAATTACACTACCTATTCATTAAACTTTGTAATCTCAATCTTTGCTTTCATCGAATATGATACTCTAATTTACATACAACAACTATGTTATGTGTTCTATCTCATACACTCAACCAGTAGAAACATTCATTCTGCTATATCCATGAAGATGATGTGATAAAATTCACATCATCTGAAAAACGGAGTGCAAATGCGGAATCTACGTGAAATTTTGGGTCTAGGAACCCAGATCTAGGATCGTAGAAAGTCGTGCAATAGCTCATTTGAAAGCTAAGAATGAGACAAATTCAGTGGAAGACACGGCTTGTTCCTGTCTGCTTTCGTTTAGATGTGAGACGTCCTTGAAAATTTGGGACATTGGCGAAAAAACGACAGAGTTAGAATATTTACGAAAATCACTCTAGCGGGTGAAGCAATCCTCGGACGGGAAAACAGAGACCGAATTTGGAATCAGCGTGCCATTCTGCATCCAGAGGGTGAGTTTCAAGTTAATCGGAGAGAAAAGGTTGAAAAGTTGGGTCTCCACATGAGATATTTTCCTGAAAATGTTAAATTCTAGCCACCTTTGGTGGTCAATAGCGGAGGATTGGATGTGAATGAAGAACTCGGGTTTTCTTTAGGGGCAAGACCGCACTTTGTTCTCTAGGATCCTATCTTTTCAGATGTGTGGAAGGTTTCGCTTCCAAATGAGAGCCAGTTGAAAATCGAGTTTTTGTGCATTTTCCAAGATTTTGGAACTTTTTGAAAAAACGACCGAGTTTTTTCAGCTCGGCTCCTGGTCATCATAGAGGGTCGAGGGATGTCTTAAATGAAAGGGGAGAGCGAGAAAACATGGCACTCAAAATTTGAAGTCAATCGGAGAACTAGAACCGGAGATAGACGGGTTTAAAGTTTTTGGATGATGGATATTACGTCATCCACTGATCGCCACAAACTATATAAGTGGAAACTCTGCTTGTGGAAATCAGTTCTCCTCCCGACTGGGTTGGGGTAGGTGAACTCCGGAGCTCTGATGATAGCATTGGAAATCTGAAAAACCGGGTTTCTGTAAGAAACCGACTTAGAAAATTTCATTGCTGATATCAGCTAAGGCGTCAGACTTAGAGGTTCGCCAGGAGATGGCCTTCGTCTGCAGGCCATAAAAGACTCCAAAACTTTTAAGGCTTGTAACTTTGCCTCTACAAGTCCGTTTGACTTGATTCAAAAACGTTTCGGTCGCTATTGACCTGCCTAGGTGATAGACCACTTACAAAATTTCATAAGTAGTGCTAAAAAGTTGAAAATTTAAATTCACTATTTTTGGAGGTTTTCTGGGGTTTTCGACCCTGCTGAAGTCAATGAAGGCATGGATAAGTGTAAACATCTCCATTGCAAAACGCTGGTGAATCACGGCTTGCTATCCCTCTCTACGGCTTGCTATCAAGCTGATCAAAGCAGCGACTTGCCAACCTCTTGTAAATAACTCCACCGGTTTTCATGTCTGGCTATCAAGTCATGGACGGTGCAAGTCACGGAGATTTTCGGTGTCATACTTCCTGTTGGTGGGCGTTCTTTCGAGACAGCGGTGAAGTCCGTAGAGATGAGTACTTCACGGGACGTGGGCAATGGTAATCCTTGTGAAACCTCTCTGCGTCATGTTTCCAAGTGGTTGCCTTTCGTCTCAACGTTGTACTCTGACCGCCAGGCCGATATTTAGCTATCTACCACAGGTCACCTCATAAAATTGCCATTGCACTTGTCTCCCGATAGTTTGCAAACCATGGGAGAATGAACCATGCGTTCTGCTCGCCTCCATCACCGAGGCTAAATGATGAAGGGATGAAACGGGAGGACACCTTTGCGCCACACGCAACCACACGTTCATTTCTCTCTTCGCTAGTGAACAAGCTCTTGAAAGTGTAGTCAGAAAGTATATTAGGTTGTACAAAAGTTTTACTGCAACACAGGTTGATGTATAGTTAGAAAGTTTGATCATGGCGTTTTATGAAACACAAGTGTCAAAAAATGTAAGCGCTGGTGTAGTCAAATAGTTTTTTCCGCGACACACGTTTGTGAAAGTAAAGTTTGATCATTGAAGTTTTGCGAAACACAAGTGTCATGAAATGCAAGCGTTAGTGTAGTCAAATAGTTTCTACCGCGACGCACGTTTGTGAAAGTAAAGTTTGATCATTGAAGTTTTATGACCGACCGAACTCATCACAGCACTAGAAAGTTTTATCGAAGAGGTTTTACTGCACAGTGTAGATTGTCTTGTAACTTACTTTCAGTGTTAGAAAGTTTTATTGGAGACAGTTGCCAAATGTTCCCCTATTAGAAAATTCAAACTCCATGACTGTTAGATTGCTGAATACTTCATCAGGTATACTAAAGGCAGTTTTCTACTGCAGTGAGACTGAGAGTTTAGAATGTTATATGAAAACAGTGTTCACCACAGCGCTAGAAAGTTTTACTGCACTGTGTAGATTGTTTCATAGTGTTAAAAGGTCTTATAGTAAGCGTTGAATGTTTTCTAAAACCGGGTAAAGTCTTGTCACAAACGTTGAGTGCGTGTGAGAGCTAGTTCCATGATATTGAATCGCGTGGGTTGTAAAAGTCAATAATCCAAGGGTAGGTTCCTTTACGGTTGGATTTAGGGTTTTATATCACATGCGTCAACCGTTCGTGTAGAATACCAGAAGCACATGCTCGCTTAAAAGTCTAAACGCAAATGTTGAAATCAGTTTTGTAAGAAGTTTTTGACAGGCTGTTGTGAAACTTAGAGAACGTTGAAAAAGTTTTATAAAATGTTTCTGCAGTCACACTCTTTAGCGTACCAGCTTCACTAAATGTGTTGTTTGCCTTTATCAAATTGAATGCGTGTGTAGACTGTTTTGTAAACAAAGACAGCGTGTTTGCACTCTCCATCGACAGCATACAAGTATGCACATAACAACCTGTAACGTTGTAAGTGGAATGCATATGAGTTAGGAAACACTCAAAGCATGTGTGAGATATAAATCAACCTGCTAGATGACGTAAAACAAAAAAGTGTCACAACTATTTTACGGGAAATAAAGGAGAACTGTGACAACGCTTACACTCATCATAGACAGAGGAACATGTAGTCTAACTTTCTGACATTCAAATGAAATTCGTAAACATGAACCGTGGTGTAAGAAACTTTATGACAACAACTTTATGTTGGTAAAACTTTCATAGATTGCAGTCGCGTTTAAAGTGGATATAAAAACCTGTAAAAACGCATAAGTCTTAGATGCAGTTCAACGACTCGACCATTGAACTCACAAAATGAACAAGCCTGTGTAATTAACACGCTCATCAGTAGGAAACAGCAAAGCATGCAATGTCATTGAATGATCAAGACTGAGTGACATAATGGAATTATTTCATGAGTATGAAACAGCGAACATTAGGACTGACCATGAGTATTCAAGGTTAGAATCAAAGTTTGCTTTCCATGTGCTTGATAAATGAAACCGTGTCTCATTTCTAAACGAATCGTGCATTCATAATAGAATCAACATTGAAACCTGCATCAAGTGATTTTCTGTGCGAATGCAGACGATGTAAAAATGACACACGGATTGACATTTAACATTGCTTGCAAAATTCAACACGCTGCCATTCAAAAGCAGCTAAAACGTTTGTCATAAAACCTATCAGTGAAACAGATGTTCCCCTCCTGCGCACACAAAGAATCATAAGTGCACTCTGTCGCCTGTTTGTCGCGCTAGCCCCTCAGCAGATAGAGTAGAACACAGAGATGTACGCTCTCTCTCTGGCACCCGTCTGTCACATTAAACAGAGATCTATCGCATCTGTCCCACGAGCAAGGATGCAGGAACGCATCGTCATCTCAGACCTCCCACGTAGCTGATTCCCACACAGCTCATTGCTATCGCGTCGGAAGAGAGATTCACACGATAAATGCATCTAAGTTTGTTGAGTGGTTGAGGATGGCAGTCAATGAAAATATGTCTTCCATTTTCTTCCTCCAACCATAAGTTTAGAGCAATATGATTGCGCGAACCAGACATTTGAAAGGCTGTATCATTCTCATATAAAGCAGAGTCTCCTGCATTTTACTATCATAGTCATGTCTGAGAAGCCGACAGCGTGTGTGATGCCATTTCGCATCATACACCGCGGAGAAGAATTCTACAGTGATATCTATGGTGAGGATATCACTGTGGAATTTGTGAAGTATTATTCATACTTCACCTTGAATGAGGACATGAGCCGTCGAGTACGGCAAGAGATGGAGACGGCGGCGAGTGAGGCCGAGACGGTGACGAGCGAGGCCGAGACGGTGGAAAGAGAGGAGATGATGTGGAGTGAGGACTCGGAAAGTGAGGAAGTGGAAGCGAGTGAAGATGTCATTGTGATATCAGATGATGAAGTAAGAGTTTTACACATGCATACGAATGGCTGTCATCTCAACTCGTTCATGTTTTCTTTCAGTGATGGAGTGATGGGCGTTCATTAGTTCATAAAATCATCATGCACATATGCAACACACTGTTTCACCTCATTTCCTCGTGAATGCATCATGAGTTCTTATAAGAACTTCCTTCTAATGCAGCTAAAGCGTTCCCAAGCCCCCCACATATCTTCGGACATGGAATGCAGAGGGGAAGGGTAAATGATGAAATGGAATGATGGGAAGCCAAACTTGCACCACATGCAGCCACAAACACATTTCTATCTTCATTAAGATGACATTCAATCACTTGAATTCTAATGTGAGCATCACATCCTTAGATCTCAGTACAGTCAACAATTTAACGTGCTTGTTAAACCTATTATCTCTAACTTTACAAACACTGAAAGGATTCTAACATGATTTCAACCTTTACAAACATCAACTTTATTTCTAACTTTGCAAACAGTGAAATGCTTGTGACTATATTTTATACTTTACCTATCTTACAAACACTGAAAATGCTTGTCACTATATTAATACTTGACCTATAAATTGCCAAACTCCATCATCTATGGGGATAGGGTTAGCTACGGTTGGATTCAGGGATTTAAGGTTTTATATAGCACAAGTGAATGTTAACCGCTAGTGTATAGTACATCTATTGACTTAACCATTTGTGAATGAGATTATTCCTAACATTACAAACATCTACTTTAATTTCTAACTTTACAAACAGTGAGATGATTCTAACTTTATTCTTCACCTATCTTACAAACATTGAAATGTCTATAACATTATTTCTAACTTCACAGTGAGATGGTTATAACTTTATTTCTAACAACAAACAGCGAAATGGTCTTGACTTTATTTTATACTTCACCTATCTTACAAGCACTGAAATGATTCTGATATTATTCCTAACTTTCCAAAAAGTAAAAATGGTTGTAACTCTATTTCCTTAGTCAATCCACTCTGATGAAACGACAAGAAAACGACACAGCATGTACATGATATGTTATTGAAACCCACACAGCTTTTTTGTTACACTTACAATTCATTTCATGTGTTCTATCCTATACACTAAAAACGTGCAACAACATTTATTCTGTTACACCTGAAATCTATTGACATGTGATACATTAAATCTTCGATATCAAATACTATCATCAAACCTTTAGCAGTACCTGACTCTAAATATGCATTGATTCCCACATTTATGACATCAGTAATTTTTCTATTATGTGTTACTACATGCTCATCAATATGAAAGGCTTGCTTTGACTTAACTCTTAATGTGTCCATGTCAAGCTTTTGGAAATAACTTTTCATGTACAGTTGACATACAATCAATTTCAACGGATGCACCCGTCATAGCATGTTATTCCTACTTTCGCACTCATGGTGTCATGCTGCATCAACAAGTTGCTTCTATATAACTTTTACATGAATAAAACAAACGTCCTGATGCTATATGATTATGTCTCGATATGCTATTGTTGTTTCTTTTAACTATGTCACTGATTCAAACAGCTAATTACACTACCTATTCATTAAACTTTGTAATCTCAATCTTTGCTTTCATCGAATATGATACTCTAATTTACATACAACAACTATGTTATGTGTTCTATCTCATACACTCAACCAGTAGGAACATTCATTCTGTTATATCCATGAATATGACGTGATAAAATTCACATCATCTCAAAACCCTTTAACAGCGCTTGTCTTCAAACATATGCTGAATCCCACATAGCTTGTTTGTTACACTACCAATTCATTTCAATGTGAGCTAATCTTGCATCACTCATTTCATGTAACACAACTTTTCGCTTTAATTATTCCTACAATGTTACTGCAGTGGTCTCAACACAATCCCTACCATGTATTCTAACACTCCAATCACTGTGCAATGACTGTTGTGAATTGTATCGTATTCATGTACATGACCCAGACCTATAAATTCCTGTTACTCAGGTGTGAGATGGTTATGAGAGCCTTCTCCAGCGGTTCATTTCAATTTACATGAGTAACATTTGATGCTTTCATGTCTAGTAACATGTATGAGTTACTCCATATCTCTAGTTTAATGGAGACTTTGATTATTTATTCTTAGCTCGCTGAAGATGAGTGTTTTAAAATCATCACACTGTGAAGAGAGATTGCAAACTAATGAAGATAGAAATTTGATTTCTGCATACGTTTGGCGTGTGAGTGGCCATCCTTTCATCCCTGTCATCAATTTTCAACCCATCCTCTGAGTTCAACGGGCTTGGAACCGTCAGAAAGTGAAAAATCTTTCTGGCCTCATTATGGGTAGCCTCATAAAGGCTGTTTGGGACATTCACTAGCCTCATGAGGGCTCTTTACAGCGTTCTCCGACTCCTCTCTACTTTTGCTCGAAGATCTCTGTAAGAAAGAAAAATGGTGTTAGAGTTGATTGAGAGGCAATGACGTTCGAGTAACTTACTAGGAATTTTCCTCTTTACTTTTCTCACTGAAAAATCACACAGTCGACCGTCTACCTCCATACTGATATGAATGCAGGTGACCCCACCTCCTCGTAGCACTCCTGCGTGGCGTTTAAATCATCTGTAACAGTAGGCACGTCACATACTTGGTTTCTGTAGATTGGCAGGTGTACCTCTACGTGTCTTCTCTTCATTTCCTTGTTGATGTCTTCAGCCTGATTAAGTCTCCCCTTCAGCTCATGACTTTCATCTCTCATCCCTTGACAGTTCCTCTCTATCACACCAAGTCTGTCAACCTCCTGCCTCTGATGATTCAACTCGGATACTATCTCCTCATAAGCCATCTCCTTCTCCTTCCATTCCCGCCTCTCTTTCATTAATGTTTCCTCTCTCTTCTGCAGCTGTAATACTTCCTCCTGTAAGACTTTCACCGTTCCCACTTTAATTTCTAGTTTGGTATGTCCTGCACCATCTCTTTTTTTTCTATTCACGGCCTCATAGCAATCTTTGAGCAGCATGTAATGGGCTTGCTGTGATTCCTTCGGCTTCAACTCATCTCTATCTAGAGTTCTTGTTTGTTCGCGTATACCGCCTATCTTTGGCGTAGAAGTGTCAAGTGGCTCCTCTACATGTTCAGATGCGTGCCCAGATACATGTTCAGATTCCTGTTTACCACTCATGAAAACAGCTCTCACCTCCTGTACTTCCCCTTCCTCCTCACTGCTGCTTGTATCGCTGAGGAAATGATCGCTCCCAACTTCATCCAAGTCGACAATGTGTCTTACAGCCGCCCTCTCCTCCTGCCTTCGTCTATACAAGTCATCAAACCACTTTTTGAAGTGGCAGTTAGAAAAAGACGCAATGGGATACTGGTCATGTATTTTCCTAAATTCGACAAAGTCAGAGTCTGCTTCCACAGCATGATGGACACATGTCTTTATTTCAAAGACCTTATGCTCCCCCAATGTGTTCCACCTGTCTCAAGTGCTTTTTGTATTCGGTCCCTCTGTATACTTTATCGCATGAACATGTTGTGACGCTGTAGCGCGAAGACTTTGATAAAACCATGTTGAAACTGCAAGATAAAAGTCAGTTATTTACTGCAGTTCTCACAAGAAAGCACTGTTTATCAGAAACATGTTTGTAATAAATGGCATAGGACAGACAATGAAGACCCTAACCTTAAGACCCTAATGTTAGAAAGTGTATCAATGACACCTGTAAGATCTGACTTTCAATCTCTAACTTAGAACGTTTGGTAGCAAACGTCAGAAGACTCACCGTTGAAAGGAGGAAACAGGAGTGAAATTGGTTGAGGAGAAGCGCCTTACATACTTCTGTCTCACAAAGACAGAATATGCCAATCTCCAAATTTGGTCATGTCTCCTTCAAACAATTTCATCTCGCCATATTTGGAGTCTCAACCGCTGATTTTCCTGACTGACGCAGGGAGTCAAGATTGCCATAAATGGACATTCCCGCTTCGTTGTGACGGAAGCGGAATGACGCGCAACTCACGCTTTGTGACAGCGGTCTCTTTATCGTGAGGGGTAAGTTTGTATGACCCTCAAGTGAACTAAATGTATACGAAGATGAAAAAGATGAAAAGATTGAATAGTTCCAAGCGTGTGATAAAATGCATGGAATCACAAACTCACAGATGATCACAATGATACTTAGGGGCTTCGCACCATTTGAATGTTTTCTTATATCGTGCTCACCTTAGAAGAGGATTGATTCAATGTTTCATTCGAAGGATGCTTGTAAAGTTCAATACTGCATTCCCATGACATTTCAATTTTATGTGTTTATACAAGTGTATAAGCTTTCACTGGTCTCGCATCGTCTTATAAAGTGTTCGTTTACGCAGCGCATAAAGTTATATCTCTCAATAATGTTGAACTAAATCTCTCTATCACACACACACATTGTCACTTTAAACATGACTGGAATACAGTTCTCCCACATCAACTTTATTGCTAACGTTACAAATATTGAAAGGATTCTAGCATGATTTCAAACTTTACAAACATCAACTTTATTTCTGACGTTACAAATAGTGAAATGCTTGTGACTATATTCTATACATTACCTATCTTACTAACACTGAAATGATTCTGATAAAATTCCTAACTTTACAAACAGTTACATGGTCACGACTTTATTTTAGACTTCGCCTATCTTGCAAACACTGAAATGATTCTGACATTATTCCTAACTTTACAAACAGTAAAATGGTTGCAACTTTATTACTAAGTCAATCCAGTCTCTTTGAAGCCCAACTTTATGTGAAAAGAAAACGCCACAGTATGTACATGATATGTTATTGAAACCCACACAACTTTTGTTACACTAACAATTCAGTTCAATGTGAGCTAGTCTCGTATCACTCATTTCATGTAACACAACTTTTCGCTTTAATTATTCCTACAATGTTACTACCATGTGTTCTAAACTTTATGAGATCGCTTTCACTTCTATCTCACACTTTCTTCATCATCTACCTAAGTGAATGAAATAAATGATGCATCATCTGACTAAACTCATTGAGTCACATTCTATACGAACAGATATTGCTAACATGGATCATATAAAACGCTAAGTCTTGTCATAAGGTTGACTATGCTATGGACTTAGTGATTTATCCATGTAACTTACACTTTTAAAACGGTATATCCCTAAATCTCAACACAGGGACACCTATCCTATGGATTTAGGTATTTAGGAGTTTTGCTGTATAATTTAGTAAACTTACGTCTGTGTCAGCATACGACTTTTGAAATACAACACTGACTGATGAATGAGGATCATTTATTCCTAGCTTGGATAACAAGAAACTTTCCTGCGTTGACAATTATATATTTTCCTCATCAACTCTTTGCACACTTATGATTCCAATCACTAAGTTACATACAACTCTTCTATTGAACATGCATCAATCACCTTTCAGCTGACCACATCAAATGTAAAGTGCATAACATAATGAGCTTGTAACTATCTCTCATCAACGATATGAAATCTGTCTTTTCACCATGAAACTGAGTCTTGCCTTCAAAGTCATTTTATAAAGCGAACATGTGCATCACGTATTCTACACTAAAAGAGATCGTTCATTTGTGTTATCCAAAACGCTAAATCTCCAAGTCCAACCGTGACTGTCATTGCCTGCATTACTATAGAACATTTTGCTCTGATGATTCTTCCACCACCCTCACTATTTCCGTTTGAGGGTTGGTGAAGAAATAAATTCATGACTTCAGGCCAAATCCTCTCTCTCTACACAGGTTTATATTTTACATCATATAAAAGATCCTTACTACTTATCATAGGGACTTGAGAACTTTAAACATGATGATTTCATGGCAGTTAGGACTTTGAAGATGTGTGTTGGACAAGTTTAACACTTGTCATGAAGTTGCTTTCTCATCAGATGAATTTAATAAGAGCTTCTTCATTTTCTAAGAAAGAAAGAGATCCTTGAATCCAGTGTCTGTGTGTGGCACAGTCTGTAACTTTTCTTTGTTCATAGGGTGGACTCCAACGAATTGGTGACCGGGCCCTCGTAAGGACCGATGAAATACTTCGATTACTCGAAGTATTCCGGACGCTGAATTCTCAGCACCGCCAGGTATTCTAGCGCCATATCACTAAATAAAGGGTTTTCCACAAGCTCATGTGGAATGAGGTGGACGGGGCAGCGAATTGCTTTGCCTTTCTCTGCCTGCAAAGAAGCCAGGAGAAAGACTTTACCCATCTTCACTCTGTATCCACAGCGGAGCTCAAGGGTTCGGCACATGTCAAAGAAAGCGATGTCGAACGACATTGCATCAAACGACCTGTATTTGATGAATGGGTGTGAACGTCCCCCTTATATTTCTCCCACATTTTTGCAACTGGCTAATAAGGCATTGACAGTGTACAGTAACAAATTGTCAACGTGAGAATCCTTTCAGTCGCCTACGATGTTCTCTTCCGGCGTGATAGCAATGAGCTGTGTGGGAATCAGCTACTTGGGAGGTCTGAGATGACGATGCGTTCCTGCATCCTTGCTCGTGGGACAGATGCGATAGATCTCTGTTTAATGTGACAGACGGGTGCCAGAGAGAGAGCGTACATCTTTGTGTTCTACTCTATCTGCTGAAGGGCTAGCGCGACAAACAGGCGACAGAGTGCACTTATGATTCTTTGTGTGCGCAGGAGGGGAACATCTGTTTCACTGATAGGTTTTATGACAAACGTTTTAGCTGCTTTTGAATGGCAGCGTGTTGAATTTTGCAAGCAATGTTAAATGTCAATCCGTGTGTCATTTTTACATCGTCTGCATTCGCACAGAAAATCACTTGATGCAGGTTTCAATGTTGATTCTATTATCAATGCACGATTCGTTTAGAAATGAGACACGGTTTCATTTATCAAGCACATGGAAAGCAAACTTTGATTCTAACCTTGAATACTCATGGTCAGTCCTAATGTTCGCTGTTTCATACTCATGAAATAATTCCATTATGTCACTCAGTCTTGATCATTCAATGACATTGCATGCTTTGCTGTTTCCTACTGATGAGCGTGTTAATTACACAGGCTTGTTCATTTTGTGAGTTCAATGGTCGAGTCGTTGAACTGCATCTAAGACTTAAGCGTTTCTACAGGTTTCTATACTTTAATCGCGACTGCAATCTATGAAAGTTTTACCAACATAAAGTTGTTGTCATAAAGTTTCTTACACCACGGTTCATGTTTACGAATTTCATTTGAATGTCAGAAAGTTAGACTACATGTTCCTCTGTCTATGATGAGTGTAAGCGTTGTCACAGTTCTCCTTTATTTCCCGTAAAATAGTTGTGACACTTTTTTGTTTCACTTCATCTAGCAGGTTGATTTATATCTCACACATGCTTTGAGTGTTTCCTAACTCATATGCATTCCACTTACAACGTTACAGGTTGTTATGTGCATACTTTTATGCTGTCGATGGAGAGTGCAACACGCTGTCTTTATTTACAAAACAGTCTACACACGCATTCAATTTGATAAAGGCAAACAACATATTTAGTAAAGCTGGTACGCTAACGAGTGTGACTGCAGAAACATTTTATAAAACTTTTTCAACGTTCTCTAAGTTTTACAACAGCCTGTCAAAGACTTCTTACAAAACTGATTTCAACATTTGCGTTTAGACTTTTAAGCGAGCATGTGCTTCTGGTATTCTACACGAACGGTTGACGCATGTGATATAAAACCCTAAATCCAACCGTACAGGAACCTACCCTTGGATTATTGACTTTTACAACCCACGCGATTCAATATCATGGAACTAGCTCTCACACACACTCAACGTTTGTGACAAGACTTTACCCGGTTTTAGAAAACATTCAACACTTACTATAAGACCTTCTAACACTGTGAAACAATCTACACAGTGCAGTAAAACTTTCTAGCGCTGTGGTGAACACTGTTTTCATATAACATTCTAAACTCTCAGTCTCACTGCAGTAGAAAACTGCCTTTAGTATACCTGATGAAGTATTCAGCAATCTAACAGTCATGGAGTTTGAATTTTCTAATAGGGGAACATTTGGCAACTGTCTCCAATAAAACTTTCTAACACTGTGAAAGTAAGTTACAAGACAATCTACACTGTGCAGTAAAACCTCTTCGATAAAACTTTCTAGTGCTGTGATGAGTTCGGTCGGTCATAAAACTTCAATGATCAAACTTTACTTTCACAAACGTGCGTCGCGGTAGAAACTATTTGACTACACTAACGCTTACATTTCATGACACTTGTGCTTCATAAAACGCCATGATCAAACTTTCTAACTATACATCAACCTGTGTTGCAGTAAAACTTTTGTACAACATGATATATTTTCTGACTACACTCACAAGAGCTTGTTCACTAGCGAAGAGAGAAATGAACGTGTGGTTGCGTGTGGCGCAAGGGTGTCCTCCCGTTTCATCCCTTCATCATTTAGCCTCGGTGATGGAGGCGAGCAGAACGCATGGTTCATTCTCCCATGGTTGGCAAACTATCGGGAGACAAGTGCAATGGCAATTTTATGAGGTGACCTGTGGTAGATAGCTAAATATCGGCCTGGCGGTCAGAGTACAACGTTGAGACGAAAGGCAACCACTTGGAAACATGACGCAGAGAGGTTTCACAAAGATTACCATTGCCCACGTCCCGTGAAGTACTCATCTCTACGGACTTCACCGCTGTCTCGAAAGAACGCCCACCAACAGGAAGTATGACACCGAAAATCTCCGTGACTTGCACCGTCCATGACTTGATAGCCAGACATGAAAACCGGTGGAGTTATTTACAAGAGGTTGGCAAGTCGTTGCTTTGATCAGCTTGATAGCAAGCCGTAGAGAGGGATAGCAAGCCGTGATTCACAAGCGTTTTGCAATGGAGATGTTTAGATGCCACCCATGACAAGATAGCTAAGACTCAACCGATTGGCGTTCAAAGTGGTACGTTGAGAACTGTGTCAAATGCCCAACATGGGTCGCCCCAGCGGTTTCGGTCTCAAATATGACACACTCCCTTGCCACACTTATCACTACGGCATTATCCGCGTCCCGAAGGAACACCCTGTCAGAGGAATATTACAGCAAAACTCACCGTGTATTGCTCGCTTTCAGTGAAATGCTGCTTGGTTCATGAGAAGACTGGCTCGTACACACTTATCCATGCCTTCATTGACTTTAGCATGGTCGAAAACCCCAGAAAACCTCCAAAAATAGTGAATTTAAATTTTTCAACTTTTTAGCACTACTTATGAAATTTTGTAAGTGGTCTATCACCTAGGCAGGTCAATAGCGACCGAAACGTTTTTGAATCAAGTCAAACGGACTTGTAGAGGCAAAGTTACAAGCCTTAAAAGTTTTGGAGTCTTTTATGGCCTGCAGACGAAGGCCATCTCCTGGCGAACCTCTAAGTCTGACGCCTTAGCTGATATCAGCAATGAAATTTTCTAAGTCGGTTTCTTACAGAAACCCGGTTTTTCAGATTTCCAATGCTATCATCAGAGCTCCGGAGGAGAACTGATTTCCACAAGCAGAGTTTCCACTTATATAGTTTGTGGCGATCAGCTGATGACGTAATATCCATCATCCAAAAACTTTAAACCCTTCTATCTCCGGTTCTAGTGCTCCGATTGACTTCAAATTGTGAGTGCCATGTTTTCTCGCTCTCCCCTTTCATTTAAGACATCCCTCGACCCTCTACGGTGACCAGGAGCCGAGCTGAAATAACTCGGTCGTTTTTTCAAAAAGTTCCAAAATCTTGGAAAATGCACAAAAACTCGATTTTCAACTGGCTCTCATTTGGAAGCGAAACCTTCCACACATCTGAAAAGATAGGATCCTAGAGAACAAAGTGCGGTCTTGCCCCTAAAGAAAACCCGAGTTCTTCATTCACATCCAATCCTCCGCTATTGACCACCAAAGGTGGTTAGAATTTAACATTTTCAGGAAAATATCTCATGTGGAGACCCAACTTTTCAACTTTTTCTCTCCGATTAACTTGAAACTCACCCTCTAGATGCAGAATGGCACGCTGATTCCAAATCCGGTCTCTGTTTTCCCGTCCGAGGATTGCTTCACCCGCTAGAGCGATTTTCGTAAATATTCTAACTCTGCCGTTTTTTCGCCAATGTCCCAAATTTTCAAGGACGTCTCACATCTAGACGAAAGCAGACAGGAACAAGCCGAATCTTCCACTGAATTTGTCTCATTCTTAGCTTTCAAATGAGCTATTGCACGACTTTCTACGATCCCTACAACCAAAGTTGGAAGATCGCTGCCGAGGGGGGGGTTAGCACTTTTTTTCTCCGATTGAGTTGGAAAGATGTTCCTAGACCTAAAATTTCACGTAGAATCCGAATTTGCACTCCGTTTTCCAATCCGAGCACTCCCTCATGTCAAAAAACGACTTTTCTCATCCCAAAACATCCAAAACCTGACTTTTCCAACTCTGACGTTTGCTGTCATTTTCCTTCCTAAACCCAAGAAAATAAGGCCAAACTAAGCTTTCCACTGCATTTTTCTCACTCTTAGCTTTCAAATGAGCTATTGCAACCTTCTACGATCTCTAACACCGAAGTTGGAAGTCTAACAGGAGGGGGAATGGTATCAGGTGCGAGATCCGGCGCACCGCTTCGCTCAGCACCGGATCACACTCCCAAATAGATACGAATGGAAATATAAAAAACATAGGAACGCTCCTGAAATTTATAAAAATACAAATGAGAAAAAATGTTTATGACCCAAATGTAATAAAAATTTATGAAAATACAAATGAAGAAAATGTTTATGACCCAAATGTAATAAAAATTTATAATAAAAATTGATAATTACAAAAAATGAATATGAACAAAAAATATTTGCTTAAAAATGGAAGATGTAAAAGCAAAAGAACCATCAGCCCCTTTATATCCGATATTGGAACAAATGGATAAAGGAAAGTGTGCAGATAGAATCGGATACATGAGAGATAAAGAATCCCAATTATTACTTAGAATAGATCATTATGATAAATTAAGACAAGGATGGACGAGAGTTAAGAATGTGACACAAGGCATTGGAGTATTGTTAACATTATCTTTAGGCGCTCTCACTATTGTTATTTCTTCTGGCGTTCTTACAATTCCTGTTGTTGCTACTAACTTGCACTCAGATGATTACTCAATTGTGGGGAACAGCTGCTTCTCGTATTCATGAAAGAAAGCATTTCAGAACAAAGAGCTGTGACTCTGAAATGAGCATTTGGAAGACACCCAATTGTAGGGAAGAGCTGCTTGTCATATTCATGAAACAATGCATTTCAGAACAAAGAGCAGCTATCCGCACTTGAGCGCTTGGGGGACGTGAAATATATCTATATATATATATATATATATATATATATATATATATATATATATATATTGAAATTCAAAACAAGATTGTTAGGAGCGCACAACATGTTTCAGCAAATCATTTGCCATCCTCAGGTGAAATCAAGCAAACAAAGTTAAAACAATCTTTAAATACAAAATTACAAGTCATTAGGTCACCGAGATAAAATCACTGAAGTCACAAAATGAAATCAATTCTGAAGGTCACTTGCATTGGAAGTAGCTACGCAATAAAATACACAATAGAGCCATGAATTACAAATCTAACAGCGTATTAATGGAGCTTGCCCTTTCATTCATGAGAGTGCTAAAGTCAGACTTCTTTATTATAATTGATTCCAGAAATCTAGGGTATTCAGTACAGGCAATGATATCGAAATTTTCTTTCTTTGGTGGATGTACATGCATGCTTATTTCGGTTGGTGTTGGATACGCTTTCAAATGTTCGTTGATTCTGGTAGCAAAATGGCGGATAGAGCTGCCCACGTAACACTTTTCACAGTGATCACATGTGTATTTGTACACAACATTAGACTTTAATTCGGGCACAACTTTATCCTTATTAGAGAAAAAATTGCTAGTTTTCAAGGTTTTAAAAACGGGGCGAACTTTCATGTCAGGCGGTAAAAGCTTATTGATGTCTTTGACACGAGAAAGAAGATTTTGTTCACTCTCCGAAATGTAGGGGAAGCTCCATGTTATAAATTTAAAGTCGTCATGAGCGTTTGGTCGAGCAACGTTGGCTTTGTGTCTTGCCTCAACTTTTTCTCGCATGCGCAAAAGTTGAGGCAAGACACAAAGCCAACGTTGCTCGACCAAACGCTCATGACGACTTTAAATTTATAACATGGAGCTTCCCCTACATTTCGGAGAGTGAACAAAATCTTCTTTCTCGTGTCAAAGACATCAATAAGCTTTTACCGCCTGACATGAAAGTTCGCCCCGTTTTTAAAACCTTGAAAACTAGCAATTTTTTCTCTAATAAGGATAAAGTTGTGCCCGAATTAAAGTCTAATGTTGTGTACAAATACACATGTGATCACTGTGAAAAGTGTTACGTGGGCAGCTCTATCCGCCATTTTGCTACCAGAATCAACGAACATTTGAAAGCGTATCCAACACCAACCGAAATAAGCATGCATGTACATCCACCAAAGAAAGAAAATTTCGATATCATTGCCTGTACTGAATACCCTAGATTTCTGGAATCAATTATAATAAAGAAGTCTGACTTTAGCACTCTCATGAATGAAAGGGCAAGCTCCATTAATACGCTGTTAGATTTGTAATTCATGGCTCTATTGTGTATTTTATTGCGTAGCTACTTCCAATGCAAGTGACCTTCAGAATTGATTTCATTTTGTGACTTCAGTGATTTTATCTCGGTGACCTAATGACTTGTAATTTTGTATTTAAAGATTGTTTTAACTTTGTTTGCTTGATTTCACCTGAGGATGGCAAATGATTTGCTGAAACATGTTGTGCGCTCCTAACAATCTTGTTTTGAATTTCAATAATTTTGGGCTATTTCGGAATATATATATATATATATATATATATTGCCGTATGTAAGCAGTAAGACTTCATTTGCAATGTCTTCCGTCAGCAAAATAGAGAGAGAATTTTTTGCTTCGTGGATCAAAATGTGCCTCTTATTTCACCAGGCCATCTTGATTTCTTTAAAACAATATCAACAAAATTTATTCTTGAATCGCTAAGAAAAAAACAGAAGACGAGTGGAAACAAAGAAGATAAAAAGAGATAAGTGTTTGAAATAATCCGAGATTCATTCAAGGATGTTGACAGCAGCAATTTATCTGTATTTCTCGAGAAAAAGGATATTATAAGTACATCATCGTGCATCTCTTCATTGAATAAACTCATTGGTTTTGAGGAAATTACACATCGGAATCTTCTACGCTGCTATGTTTAACAAGGTGAAGTTGTTCAACGGCTGAAGTTATTGCCTAATATGAATTATACAAAATTCGTGAAAGAGTTGAATGTAACTCATAAAATAAAGTTTTCACGCTCATATGTGACATTATTGATCAAATTGTTAAAACTATCAAATAACTATCCAAACTTAGGCAATTCTTCTCTATCAATTCACTTTGTGATGAAGAATTTTGCTCATCTTGAAGATTTCATTGATCGTGAAAAAGAGGATGAACAGCAAAGAATAGCAGAATCCATATTTGATTCACCCACTGTGCAACAAACTGTGCAACATACTGATCTCACGCAGGAATTAGAAGACTTGCAAACGTGAAATTCTACTTCATAAGTAATATGTAGCAACATTTATTGCTACTTATTTGCGTGGAGACTGAAAAGTGACAACGCTGTTGACAATTTGCATTTCTGTTTCATATAAAAATGAATGGCGGAATAAGTAGCAACATTTATTCCTACGTATTTGCGTGGACACTGAAAAGTGACAACGCTGTTGACAATTTGCATTTTTGTTTCATTTAAAATGACTGACCTGACCGAGTTCTTAAAATTATATGGAACGCAAACAACTACGAATTTTGATCTAAAGAAAATTGCCAATCAATTGAAAATAAAGAATTTTCACATATTGATGAGGAATGAATTACGTTTGCTAAAAGATAAGCCAACTGTAAATTTCGTAACAAATCTCCACACATCAGATCAAAAAGGAGTACATTGGTCAGCAGGTATGTATAATAAAAATGGTGATAATTACTATTTTGACTCTTATGGTCTTCCACCTACAAATGAAGTAAGAGAAATACTTGGCAATGGAACATACAATACGTTTCAAATTCAAACACCAGGAACTACTTATTGTGGTCAATTATGTTTATTTGTTTTGTATAAATTACAAAAAGGAGTACCATTTCTAGATATTATGTTACAATTGAATAAGGGAATTTAATTCTCGAAACGTTAGTTCCATTTACTGTAATTAAAGTTCAAGCGAAGCTAGCTAAAGCGCCACCTAAAGGCTAAAACTCAATTCTTTGTAATTCCTTCTCATAAAATCATCCTCTGATTTCCTCATTATCTAAATCTTTAATTTCATAAGTAATCGGATAAGTTGGATTTATTTTACAAACTTCAAATATTTCTTTAGTCCAATAGCCAACAAAACCTTTTTCAAATTTATTTTTATATTTAAATATTCTAACTCCATATCCAATTTTAAATTTTGGCTTACGTTTCTGTAAATTCGGATTACTCTCATTCGAATAATTATTTTCGAATATTTTCTTTCCTGTCAAATCAGGATCTTGAGAAGCATTCTTTGGAGTTTCTTCAATACCTGAATGAATTTTGTTATTGTACTGATCTACAATTCCTGGTAATATCTTCAACCATTTCTGATTACCTTGCTCAGTAAATTTCTTGAATATTTTGTTTTTTAAAGTTCTATTGAACCTCTCTATTACTACAGCTTTGCCAGCATCTTCTGTGGAATAAACTAAATCAAATAATGGCTTAACATTTCTGTTATAGAACTCAGATCCTTTATCAACGAATAGCTTCTTTGGCTTTCCATTATTTTCTTTAAAGATTTCTTCAAGCGCATATTTAACTGACAGACCACTTTTGTTTTTTGAAGGCTTTACCCAAGCGTATCTAGTATATAAATCTACAACGGTCAATGCGTACTTAAAGCCTCTTTCATTCGGCATATTGATTAGATCTGCACTCCAAATATCATCTTTATTAGATACTTTTACTTTCAATAGATATTTTGGTTTTCTATATTCCTTATGAATTTCAGACGCGTAGGTTTCACTTAAACCCTGACCAAAAAGCATTTTAGCTTGTAATGCTTTCTTAACAAACATTTTTTCAATTTTTTCTCTAAAGGTAGGATTTTCAATATCATCTAATTCTTGTATCATTTTCTTATCAGCTACATGTCTAGAAGCTATATCATCATGTTCTCTGTATGCTAAATCGTGTCTATAAGCTGCTGCATCAACTCTGCATCAACTCAAACATCAGTTCTTCACCTTGTTTTGGATTATTATTCTCATCTAGTCTTATATCTAATCGAGTTCCTGGTCCGGTATATGAATGACCAGGAAGATGTTTCTCTTTCGAATATTTACTCCAAATAAATCCAGGAAAGTTTTCTAATGTTTTTTGTATGTCACCTCCGGTGTGCAGCCGATGGTCAGAATGTACTTTTAAATGATAATCCATTAGATCTAGATTTGAAATTATTAAGTTATTCAAATTCAAGGAATCCACTTCGCTCATTTTTAAAGATTAAATATTAACGCAGCATACTAGGAATTAGATATATTCCAGAACCATCTTTAGTTTCTTTTATTTCAATTAAATCATCAACATTATGTAGTACATTTTTAGGAACTCGTTTCCCTTCATCAACTAATAAAATTATCTACTATTCCCTCACCCCTAGCAGCTTTCTCTAACTCTCGATTATGTCGTTTTTGTTCTTCTAATGCTGCCCTCTCTGATTTATTTTTTATTTATTGCCTGGACAATACCAGCTGTCCCACCTGGAACACTTTCTGCTGCTGCTATACCTCCTATTATTAGTGGAATTAATGGGAGAATTCCACCATTCTTTTCTTCTTGTAATTTAATATTCTCTGTCATTAGTTTACTTATATAATACTTCTTTTTGTCAACCGTAATAGTTTTAGGTGTATTTTTGTCAATGATGTTACGTAGTTTTAATTCAACCGTTTTATTATTCACTTGCACCATTTTTTAATAAAAAAATTATAGCCTTGGGTTTTTCTAACCTATAGAACTTTGTTCAGAGGCTTTAGCCGATCGGATCAAAGGTCCTCAGGTTACTAACCTATAGAACTTTGTTCAGAGGCTTTAGCCTATCGACGAAGTCTTGGGTTTTTCAAACCTATAGAACTTTGTTCAGAGGCTTTAGCCGATCCTAACCATTTTTCCATTAAGAATTTCAATTGAATATTCTACATCTTCTAGCAATAAACCATAAGCCATCAATGATGTTGTGGAATTTGTCTTTTCAATATTAATTGCAACATCACAACCAGTCTTGATAATATCTTCAGATTGTGCACTTCAATCAAAACAGAAAACAGGATACAAATTCTTCCAATCGACAGGAGTTAATTGTGCTTCAACTCCAAATTCTCGACATAGATTTCTATAATCGTCATATCCTTCCATGAATTGATTATTTGGGTTATCAAATCTTAATAGGTCGATAGGATAGCGTGCTTGATTTAAAGCAACTTGTAAACTTTGAATTGACTTGATATGAAAAAGAATATTGTTCTTATCAAAACTAGGAGTTTCATTCTTCTGAAAAGCGAGTAAAAAATATCTTGGAGTATTCGATGTTCTTGTGAAATGCCAATTGAATCTTTGTTCAGAAAAAGTTACCGAACTCGCAGTACGCTTCATAAAACTTACTGGAATTGGTTTATTAGTAATTAATCGTTTCGTATTAGTTACTTCAACCTCTAAACTAGGTGTAATATGTTTTATCCACCATTCAAGTCTATCAATTTTTAAATATGCTTTTTTTCCAGTCTTCCCATAAAATATTGATTCATTATTTACAGTGCGATGAATTATTAATTTGAACTTTAATTGATATGATACTTTATTGTAATCTAAATACCCGAATAAAGGAGACAATGACCAATCAATAGTTTGTTTACTTTTATTATTAAAATTACGTCTTTCTTTATATGCATTATTATTTGTTTTATTTAAATGTTTTGCAATTTGTTCTACATCTTTCGCAACTCCTGCTGCGTCTAGTCCAGTGTGAGTTAAATCATCTATAATGATACCATCATTATTATCAGAAAACCAACCTTCGATTTCATGCATTTTATTATTTTCACCTATTGTAACAAATCGAAGAATCGAATCAATAATACCTGGAGAATCACTTATTGTTTCTATATTTTGTGTTGCAACATCTAAACGCATTTGTGTAAATAATCTTGGAAAGAAAATGTTTTGTAATGTAATATTATGCGTAGCAGGTAATGGTGTTTTAAAATCATCATCAGAATATGGAGAATATTCACAGTGTAAAAATGAATCAGGTAAATATAAGTAACTTTGTTGATTATCAATTTCAAAAATTGAATTACCTCCAGTATTCACTCTACCTGAAGATCCGGGGTTCACAGCAACTCTTATATAATCATTCTTTTTTTGATTTTAACTGACGAACGGGGGATCGTCTAATCTAAATTTGCTTTCGATCAGAGTTGACATTATATTTTTATCAGAAAAAAAATCAGTTTGCTACTCGGTTAAAGCCTCTGAACAAGATTCTACTAGAATTTTGCTGAACCATTTCCTACGTTAGTGGTTAGGGACTGCATCCCATTTCCTCTCATTTCTTCAATTGTTTTTTCATCATGTTTACTTTCCATCTTCGCTAATTGTGCAATTTTGTTTTTTGTTTTCTCTGAGAGCTTTTTATCTTTTTGTAGTTCTTTAGCATCATTCCTAAGTTTACGAATAGCTTCTAGTTGTTTTAATTCGTTTTGTGACTTAACAGCATTCGATATTGCACTAGCTGTACTACCTATAGCAGCTGCTCCTCTAGTAGCAGATGAAATCAAATCTTTATTATTTTTAATCAAGTTAACGATACTTCCAATACCAGAAAAGATGCCAGCCCCTTCTTTTTGAATTGTTTCTACACTGTCATAATGGTACACAGGTTTCATAGATGGTTCGCTCGCAATTTTTTTAATTTGAAGTAAAATGTTTAAGATTGTGTTTATAAATTATAGGCATTTTTTAGGATTAAATGTGACTTTTAGGAAAAATATTTACGTTTATGATCGGCTAAAGCCTCTGAACAAGGTTCTATTGGTTAGTAACCTGACGACCTTTGGTCCGATCGACTAAAGCCTCTAAACAAAGTTCTACTTATATTTACTTGTGTGAATGGACAACAACCGCGTGATAACTTTATTAATTTTACTTTTGCACTTTATTTATTGCGTCAAGCAGCGTGTGATGTACTTTAATTTCTTTTCTATTAACTTGCAATTCCTGCTGATCAATCTTCAACGCCGTTTTAAGAGCATTCAATTGACCTTTATCACTAACCTTTTGATTAAGTGTTTTCACTTCATTTATCATTCCATTCATGAACTTCACTTGTTGTGTAATTCTGTTACTCAATTCATCAACACTTTTTTTGGAATGTAGATTATTGCAGTTCTTGCAACTGTTGTAATAATTTTTGATTCTTTTCGGTAACTTTGACTAACTCTTCTTTCAGTTGTTTATTTTGATTTGTATTCTTTATAATGGCACCCCTTAAAGTTATTGATAATAGGATTACAATCTTTGATTGTTCTGTTATTTTTTTATGAAGTGTTGATATATCTGCTTCTAGATCATTATCCTTTTTATCAAGTTGTAATAATTTTTTTGTTAATGATTTGTCATTAAGTTTTAGCAACTTTAATTCATTTATTAGTGGAGCCACCTGTCTATCAACATATTCTTTATTTGCTACTTCAGTATTTTGTTGTGGAAGAATAGAAAGATGTAACGGTCCTGTTAAAACGTCTCCAGTTTTCATGATATAGTTGTCTAGTTCTATTTCTGATTCTTGATTATTTGCAATGTAAGCACCTCCTCCAACATTTGTCAACATCATTTTTTCTGTTTAAAAATATGTTATCTAACGAGGAAGGCGACGCTTCGCGTCTCGAAAAAGTTGGCGGAACCAAGCTTCTATGTAAAAACGGAACTAAGCTTCTATGTGAAATCTGTAATGTATCTTTTCATAATAAATCATTATTAAATAAACATATGAAAGTAGTACATGCAACAGTGCCCCCAGTACAACCAGCACACCCAGTACACTCAGTACAACAGTTACAACAGAACGACAAATGCTACAACAACAAATGCTAGAACAGTCACAACCAGTAAAAACAACGTGTACTGAATGTAGAAAAAGCATCTAAGAATTTTGCACGTCATCAAAAATGATGTCAATTACCAAAACAACCAAAAATAAAAGATAGACAATGTTTGAATTGTAATAAATGTTTCACTGCCCAGGGTTTTACTAATCATTCTAAGTCATGTATAATTAACACGCGTACATGTACTAGTTGTGAAATTCTTAAACCCAAAACAGAATTTTATGATAGCAAATACCAATGTAAAGAATGTTTAAAAACACAAGTGAAATGTAATAACTGTAACAAAGTTTTAATGAAGAGAAACTTCGGACGTCATGTAAAAGTTTGTCATGAGTAATTAACATTGCACCTGTAATAGTCCGGAGGTCGTGACCATACATTCACTTGAATCTCTTGTTCTCTTTTAAGCCTCGGACTAAATAGAATGATAGATTGATTGATTGATTTCCGTAATAGTCCGGAGGTCGTGACCATACATTCACTTGAATCTCTTGTCCTCTTTTAAGCCTCGGACTAAATAGAACGTAACATCATCGTCATTAACGTAATTAACTTTGTACCTGTAATAGTCCGGAGGTCAAGTTCATACATTCACTTCTGTCTTGTCCTCTTTTAAGCCTCGGACAGTCCGACACTCACTTGAGTGTCTTGTCTTCATTTAAGCCTCAGACTAGATAGACCGTAGTAGTCCGGAGATGCTACAGAGGTACAAAACACTCAAAGGAGTGTCGGACTAGTCTGGTGTCTGAAGCATTTTTTCTCATATAAAAGATAGGAAAAAAGAAATGAATATAGAAAATAGAGCTGCACTAGATGTTATACGAACAGGAATTAGTGATTTTCGAGATGTATTGAAAAGTGTAAAACCTTTAGTTTATGATGCTAAGAATACATTAAGTGATATAAAACCAATATGGAATGATTTGAATAAAAACCAATATGGGATGATTTGAATAAACCCAATATGAAATAAAAAAATAGTTTTAAAAAATAAATAAAAATTATGTCTATACATAATGACTATAGTCAGCATATCATCAAACACGTACCAGTGTTAAAAGATTATCGTCATCCTATAAATCCTGTAAATTCAAAGAAAGAAGTTAAATTTCATTACCATCATAAATACATAGAGTTCGTTAAAGACTACAAAATAAAACACAGTATAAGAAGTTACGCTAAAACAAAAGACTTTCCACTTTGTCTACGAAGTTTCAGAGTATTTTTAGCTTATAATAATTCATGGTGGTTCGTTAATAAAGATAATTTCACTATTTATGATTTAGAAACATTACATCAATTAAATATTCCTGTGTATATGTAAAAACGGAACCGAGGTTCTATGTAAAAAAACATAATTTTTTCTTTAAAAAACATATATTTTTCTTTAAAAAAACACGAATCGTAAAATGACTAAAGGATAAGAATATACGCTTGACGAGTTAATCAAGAAACAAATTGATGAGTTTGATGCACAAATTAAACGTAGTCGTAAACGTAATATTAAACGTAGACGTAAACGTAATATTAAAAAACAGAACCGTAGAACCAAAGAAACATGAGGAACACCAATTACTGATATATTCTCTGATGAGACTTGGTGATGATCTATTGAATCTGTTTAATCCGAACGAAATTGCGTATGGAAATGAACTTTTTACTAATGTAGTAAATAATATACGTGAACTTTTACAAAATGGGAAAGTTTTAAATCTATTTGGTGTTATGATCAAAGAAGATGGAACCACAATAGAAAACTTTTACGCTGCATTTTGTAATAAAAATTCATTTGAAACATGGTTTTTTAATCTAGAAGAGAAATCCGATGCTAACGAATGGATTTTTACAGGTAGTATCAAATACGAAGATTTTGCAATGAAGCTAGTACAAAGATCACATAGAGGTGCTGGTATTAACCCTATCTTACCCGGGGGGGCTAAAACAGCCCCCCCTTGTACATTTTCTAAAATATCTCATAAACCATATTAGCTAGGAGTCTGAATTTTTATGACTTTTAGTTTGAATGTATGACACATCATCAGTAAAAATTTGATTGCAATTGGCCCACTTGAAGGTCAAATTTGAAGGTCATTGTGAAAAGTACTTTTTCAAAAATTGAATTTTCCCGTTTATCAATTTTCTGCATTTCTATCAAAATATAATATCTCATGAATTATGTCTGCTAGGAGTCTGAATTTTTTTGACAATGAGTTTAGTTGTATGACACATCATCAGTGCAAATTTGATTACAATTGGCCCACTTGAAGGTCAAATTTGAAGGTCATTGTGAAAAGTACTTTTTCAAAAAATGAATTTTCCCGTTTTTCTAACTTCTGCATCTCTATCAATCAGAATACAATACACTGTATCTCGTGAAATATAACAACTAGGAGTCTGAATTTTTTTGACAATTAGATTAGTCGTATGACACATCATCAGTGCAAATTTGATTACAATTGTCCCACTTGAAGGTCAAATTTGAGGTCATTGTGAAAAGTACTTTTTCAAAAATTGAATTTTCCCGTTTATCAATTTTCTGCATTTCTATCAAAATATAATATCTCATGAAGTATGTCAGCTAGGAGTCTGAATTTTTTTGACAATTAGTTTAGTCGTATGACACATCATCAGTGCAAATTTGATTACAATTGGCCCACTTGAAGGTCAAATTTGAAGGTCATTGTGAAAAGTACTTTTTCAAAAAATGAATTTTCCCGTTTTTCTAACTTCTGCATCTCTATCAGAATATATTATCTCATGAAATGTATCAGCTAGATAATTCTTCAATGTAGGTGAAAAAATGATTTATGTTGATATTGAACCTTTCATAAAATCAGCAAAATCCAAATTTTGAATTGCTATTTTTAGAATGAAAACTAACAACTCAACCAAAATAAAATCCAACATTGAATTTTTCACGTCTAAATCAGTTATGTTTATCGATAACTTTCAGAATGCTTTGATCATTGGAACATTGATTTGTTGATATTGATTCCTATTATTTAAATTCAAATTTTGAATTGCTATTTTTAGAACGAAGACTGTCAATTCAACAAAAATGAATGCCACCATTGAATTTCTCATGTCCTAATTGCGCAGATAGGTTACTTTCAGAATGATTTGATCATTGGAACATTGATTTGTTGATATTGATTCCTATTATCTAAATTCAAATTTTGAATTGCTATTTTTAGAACGAAGACTATCAATTCAACAAAAGTGATTGCCACCATTGAATTTCTCATGTCCTAATTGTGCAGATAGGTTACTTTCAGAATGATGTGATCATTGGAACATTGATTTGTTGATATTGATTCCTATTATCTAAATTCAAATTTTGAATTGCTATTTTTAGAACGAAGACTATCAATTCAACAAAAGTGATTGCCACCATTGAATTTCTCATGTCCTAATTGTGTAGATAGGTAACTTTCAGAATGATGTGATCATTGGAACATTGATTTCTTAAGGGGGGGCTGTTTTAGCCCCCCCGGGTTTTCGACGCTCAAAATAGCCCGGGTAAGATAGGGTTAACATGAAATATAGAATCAAAGAATACATCGGACAATATTGTTACATTCCTTCTGAAGATTTCTGCTTTATAAAATGTTACAACGCCTTATGTGGTTTCGATCAGAAACAAGCTAAAATTATGTTCAAAAGGTTTAATGAGTTTTCATATAAAAAGAAAGCTACATCTAGAACAGGAGTAATGTCAAACTGAAAGTTTTCTCAATTCAATAAATACTTTGGAGAATGTGTACAGTATTACAGTCCTACTAATCGTCATTTAAATCCTAGAGGAATTACAACTAAACATAAATATGTTTATTACAATTATTCTCACGAAGGTTCATCAATAGGTCACTATTGTTTAATCAATAAATTCAATAAAGCAGAAGCTATTAGCGAAATTGAAAATAATTTCAAACCAATATATAAAACAGTTACTGATGAAAATCTAACAACACTTCCGTATAAAACCATAACAAAGAAACCAATTGACTATGGGTCAACATATATATGGGATCTTGAAACTTATCCAGATCCTCACTGTTCAACAGCACATCCTATTGCTTATACTTTAGGGGCTATCAATTATAATAATAAATTCATGCGTTGCTTACCGAAGCGAAAATTGGAAGAAGTAGACGCACGATTGTTACGCGATATGATTAAAATAAAAAGTAGTAAGGATGAGCATGTAATTAAAGAACTTAAGAAACAGATAACTGAATATAATAACTTAACTGAACAAGACCTTAACAAACTGCAACATTGTGTGAAAATCTTTGTTAGGAAACAAGGTGAATGTCCAATCGGGGGAAACCAGAGGACGCATGTCCGATACACCAATATTTTAAAACTCTTGGAAAATTTAATCATTCGAAAGTAATTTTAATAGCGCACAATTCATCAGGATTCGATGCATATTTTCTGATAACATCTAATTTTAAATTAACTAATCCACCGCTTAAAACATCAAGAGGAATACTCATTACTTCTTTACAAAATCCTTATACAACTGAAAGTGTTAGTAAGTATATTCAACGTTCCTCTAGATCTAAGATAAAACCCCATCGAACCAAAAGTCATCAAGTAAACCTTTGCAAACTATTGTAATGAAATGTAACTTACAACACGTGAAAACAAGTCTTTCCAAATGGTGTGAGAATTTTAAAATTCCTACCAATGTGTGTAAATTAAATTATGAAATTGGCGAAATTACACATGACAATTATCAAGAAAAAGAACATGAGTGGAAACCGTATTTAATTAATGATGTTCTTTCATTAGCATTTTGTATCTACAAATATAATCATGTTATGAAAGAATTAGTTTATGAAGATATAACTACTAATTCAACATCCTCCGCTTTAACATTTAACGGTTGGATGAAGAGCGTACAAGAGAACAATACACTTACACATTCGCATACTGATTTATGGACTAGAGACTATGTTAGAAAATATGTTAACGGTGGAAGAGTGTCAGCAAATATAAGACATTACGAATCTCCATTTTGTAACATCTTGCTACCAATATTACAACGATATTTTCCTGGTCATAATAATTTAATAGATTTAATGAAGCAGTATAATCAGTTGCAAGACAAGAATGCTCTTTGTAAAGAAATTGAACATAAACTACTCGACCAAAGAAATGAATTCTTAATGGCTTTTGATGCAACATCTTTACATCCATCAGCTATGTATGACGAACATTCATAATACCCTAAAGCCGAATCAGCTAGAAAATTTAGACAAGAAGAAGAACAAGTAGTATTATATCAATTTAACACTCAATCAGTTCGTCCTAAAACTGGAATATTCACAGTTGTGTTTCATTATCCTGATGAGATGTTTTTTCAACCAGTTCCTGCGAAAGATAAGGTAAAGAATGAAAACAATTGCAATCAAGAAATAATAAGGTTTAGAAATGGAATATGTTATGATGCATCAACGTCTGTAGACATACAGGAAACTGTTAGATGTGGTGGAAAAATATTATCTATTACAGATGGTATAGTCTATGAAGAAAATTATCACGTTTCACTATTTCGAAAATACATTGAAAGGCTCTTCAATTTAAGAAAAAATATAAAACAGAAGAAACCACTATAGGCGATGAGTTGATTAAATTATTAATGAATTCACTATATGGAAAAACCGTACAAAAAGACATGACCACTAAATATCATTTATGGAATGAAAGTACATTTAGAAAAAATTTCACTCAAGAAGTAAAATATTTTGAGAAAGTAAATGATTAACAATTCTTAGTGAAAGTAGAAATGGAAGATGATGAATATCTTAAAGCTAATATTGTAAAAGATGGGAAGACGACCAACGGTCTGAGCAGCTGCGCTACGACGGCCAAGGGCCTGAGCAGCTACGCTACGACGGCCAAAGGCCTGAGCAGCTACGCTACGACGTCATTCATGTCATCACACTTAGGTTCTTATATTCTTTCTCACTCTAGAAGAATCATGAATAACTTTATTTTAGAAATTAATGGTTTCAACGAAAAATACATTCATTATACAGATTCAGTAACAGCTGACACGCCTGTAATATTGACAAAGAATAATTTATTATTTATTTCTAGAATAGATAGTACTGTTAACAGCTATGAAATGAATGGTGACATGAAAGAAATTTCATTAGTTGATAATTTAGAAATTTATACTCATAATGGATGGAGCAAAGTAAAAAAAGTTATTAGACATTCTACAAATAAACGTATTTATCGAATAAGAACAAAAATGAGAATAATAGATGTTACTGAAGATCATTCATTGTTAGATGAAACAGGTAATGAAATAAAGCCACAAGAATTAAATATAGGAACAAATTTACTACATAATAAATTATTTTTACACGACAATACAATCATATTAGAACAAATTTTAAGTGATATTTATGTTAATCATCCACCTAATTTAAGATGTAAGCAAGCATTTATAGAAGGGTTCTTTTTAGGAGATGGCTCTGCTGGAATCTATAATTATAAATCAGGAGTCAGATATTGTTGTACTTTAAATAACCAAGACCTTAACCTCTTAATTAAATTAAAAACATATATTAATAAAGTTTATAACAATGATTGTAAAATATATAATACAATGAGATCATCTAGTGTATACAAACTTAGTTTTCAGAATCCAAAACAATATGCTATATACTTTAGTGAAAATCATTATAATCAGTTTAAAGAAAAACGTATTCCTTATTATATTCTAAATACTGAATATAATATTAGATGTTGGTTCTTCGTTGGATTTTATGCAGCAGATAGGGAAAAGAAATCTTTTTTTACAAGGAAATATGCAACTATTCGTTTTACACAGAAAAATAAAGAAACCTTTAGTGGTTTATACAATTTGGCATCATCTCTAGGTATTAATTTGCTAGTAAGCGAAAGACAAGATAAACCATTGTGTTTTTCTGCGTGTCAAGTTAAAAATGATATTACCAAAAATGTTACCACTGTAAGATATTTAAAGAATAAACCAAAATATGTTTATGATATTGAAACAGAAGATGGCACATTTAATTGTGGTTTTCCATTGATTGTAAAAAACACTGATTCAATATACATTTCTAATGAGCTCTTCAATAAATTAGATGCTGCTGGATATGTTGGTGGGGAATTGTGTCAAGGGAAAAATGATTATGGGAATGGCGGAATTATTTGTGCAATGTTTATTGCCCCTAAAAAAAATATTGTATTACTGTAGATGAACAAGGGAGACTTAGTGAAAAGAAAACATTTAAAAGATATTCACAAAATAAAGTAAAAGTAGAAGATTATATAAAATTATACTATGGTAAAACATTAACAACAACTGTTATGAAACCATGGAAAAGATCTTTAGAAAATGGTATTAGTATTCCTGATAAAATAATAACACTGAAGAAAAAAGTTTTTCTGCCCAAATAAATATTCTTAAACGTCAAGCACCTGATGCAAATTGTATTATGTTACCTTATAACGGAGAAGATGTTCAAGACGAAATATTTCAACGAATAAAAAAATACTAATATAATTGAATACATCTATAGTGAATACACTGATAATGAAGACTGGGAAGAGGCATTATAATGCACTAGATGTTCGATTCAGAGTTTCACTCTGTGAACAAATGTTCTATAACTCTATCATGTACTTTTTTATCAATATTGATTGTAATAAATCCATAATCGTTTGACCAACCATTACTGCAAGATTGTTTAAAATCATATTTATCTCTTATACATAAGTCTCTTAACAAATCACTTAGGTTTCTGGAATTCATTTCGAAAAGCATAAAAAATATTAGCATTCTTTCTAATAACGCTGTCATCTAGTGAATACATACTCTGTGTCAAATAAAAGACACTACAGTTATTGTGTTGTCCTCTTGTAAAATAATTTCTCTGAACTGCCTGATCTTTGTTATTAGCACAATCATCAAACACAACACAATGTTTTTTCGTTTTATTTATTTTACTAGGATCTTGCACATTACCACTATCATCTATTAGTTGTATCGATATGTGTTTATTTTTATTGGGTTCTACTAGTTGTTTATTTTTCGCTGCTTCTTCACACCAAGAACTTATTTCCTCTTCATACTCCGATTTTTCATATTCTTCAAACAGTGAAGCTATAGTTGATTTGTAAGATTATTTGCAAAACCATATTTCAAGAATTGGTAAATAGGTTGTTCTGCTGTTGTTGTATAAATGATAAGATTGTTATAATCCAAAAAGTTTGGTGTCGTGAGAATTTTAAATAATAGATACGTTTTCCCACAATCTGATCTTCCACAGATCACTGCTAAAACTTTATTGGATAGGTTTGGGTGATGATTGAATTTCACTTTCTTGTTTAGTGGAGATTTTACAGAAGTGTTTTCACTCATTTTTAAGTCAATATTTTTAATTACACCTCTCGTAATAACAGATCTATCATAATCTCTTCACCTCCAAAATTTATTTCCTTTCCTTTCTCATCTGTTATTCTAATGGTAATTGAATTAATTGTTTTTCGTGTCACGGGAAAATATATTAATGATTTTGGGATTACATTTAAACTGTAACCAATCGGAACTGCAAATGCTGGATAACTGAAGATGTTATTTGTTAGCTTTCCATTGACATAACCACCTTCTATCATATCACACTGAACGTTGATTGAGTTTATTTTAGTTATTTTAGGTATATTTTCACTGATATGAAAACCTTGTGCATAGAGTTTCTTTTTAAATCCTAATAGTTTCGACAATGATCTATCATGATTAAAATCAACTTGATGATTTTCATCTAAAGTACGAGAAAATTTATTTACTGCTGGTTCAACTGCGAAATGTAATTGTTTCTTGTCTTTAAATTGAATACCTAAATGACTTTTTATTTCATTGGAAATCGATTCAACTTCATAAGATCTAGGAAGAAAAGTTAATTCTTTCCAAGTTTTACCTTTGTCATTTGAATATTTAAATCGGTCATTTGCATCTTTGATAATATTTTGTATAGTGTTAAATGTTGAAAAACTAGTTAATGCTACTTCATAATGTTTGTCTTGTTCTAAGTGAATAATAGGATCTAAATTACAAGTATGCGATGAAGTAGTTGCTATAAATTTTAATGTCGTACTAAATTTTGATGAGGTCAAAATCTCGGTTAAATTTTCTAAATGTTTATTAATTTTTTCTAGTTCTGCCGAAGACATTTTTAACTAAATAATTTAGATATTCCCATATAGAGTTATGTCCTTCTTTCGCTGAGGCTAATAACATAATCAGATATGTCTTTGTATTTTTCTTTAGTTATATATACTGTTCTTCTTTAATAGTTTGTCTAAGATTGCATGTATTTCGTTAAAGCTAGAGTTATGTCCTTCTTTTTCTGCAGCTAATAAAATATTTAATCTATTTAAATTCTTGTGGATCGTCCGATAAAACTACAATTGGTGAATAATAACCAGTCGGTGGTGGATAACCAGTCGCTGTTGGATAAGTTCCCATTGGTGGAACACCAGTCGCTGTTGAAACCGATGCCATTGCCAATAAGCGTTCTACTTCTCTGTAACGTCTAAGAGTTTTTACTGCTTTAACTCTATCTAACATAGTTTTATATCTCAATAGATCATCAGTAGGATATTTATATAAATCTGCTCCTCTTAATAAATCCACGAAATTTCTGTCTAAACTAAAGGGTGTTATGTCTGGTGCAAAAATTAAACCTCGAGAAGGATGTGGAAATATTTCCTTTCCGCCTAAGAAAAATCTAAGAGATGACTTTCCATCTACAAAAATTGTAGAATGTTCAAATAGCACAGATTTTGGTAATTTCTTATTTATATTTTCTTCTAGCAGACCATAATCATCTAATATAGTTTTCTGCACTGGATCAATCAGACCCATTTGTTTATCATGATTTGTAAGTTCTTTCTTAATATCAGATTTAATTTGTTCAACTAATTGTATTCTTTCTTACATATTAGATTCAACGCCAACTTGTAACATTCGATATTGTCTACGTTTTTCCTTCATAATATTTTTCTGTTTTATTAGTTCTTCTAGTTGTTTTATTGTTGTCTCATTTGTCTCATTGGTATTCATTATTTTTATTATTTTATTTTGTAATATAATATTTGAATTTTGTGGCAGCATAGAGATACAGCAAAAACATTTTACTGATGCTCTAATGTTTTGTTGAATAAAGTTTTTATTTCTTCTAAAAACCATCATCATTATCTTTGCCTTGAGAAAACTTGTTTAGTATTTTATTTGCTTCTCTAGCTACTCGATCAAATTTTTCAATCTCATCTAACGTAATAACACTATCATCACACACTCTCTGAAAGTAGTAATGAAGTTTATCATATACCTCTTTGACATGAACATGTTTCTTACTTAAGGATTTACGTTTCTTATTTATTAAAGACTTATCTATCATTGTTGCGAGTGAAGTTGTAAAAACACCTGTACCTGTTAAAGCTGTAGCAACAACAGGAATTGTAAGAACGCCAGAAGAAATAACAATAGTGAGAGCGCCTAAAGAAAATGTTAACAATACTCCAATGCCTTGTGTCACATTCTTAACTCTCGTCCATCTTTTTCTTAATTTATCATAATGGTCTAGTTTAAGTAATAATTGGGATTCTTTATCTTTCATGTATCTGACTCTATCTGCACACTTTGCTTTATCCATTTGTTCCAATATCGGAAATAAAGGGGCTGATGGTTCTTTTGTTTTTACATCTTCCATTTTTAAGCAAATATTTTTTGTTCATATTCATTTTTGCAATTATCAATTTTTATTATAAATTTCTATTACATTTAGGTCATAAATATTTTTCCTCATTTGTATTTTTATAAATTTCAGGAGCGTTCCTATTTTTTGTAATTATACATTTTGATTACATTGGGCATCATAAACATTTTTTCCTCATTTGTATGTTTATAAGTTTAAGGTACTTTCCCATTTCTTTATAATTATAAATTTTTATTACATTTGGTCATAAACATTTTTCCTCATTTATATTTTTATGAATTTAAGGTACTTTCCTATTTTTTTATAAATTTCAGGAGCGTTCCTATTTTTTTTATATTTCCATTCGTATCTATTTGGGAGTGTGATCCGGTGCTGAGCGAAGCGGTGCGCCGGATCTCGCACCCTATACTACTGGGGGGGTCAGAACTTTTTCTATTCGATTGAGCTGGAAAGAAGTTCCTAGACCCAACCTTGGCCAAAACGTCCGAATTTGCACTCCATTTTCCCATCCGAGCACTCCTTCATGCCGAAAAACGACTTTTCTCATCCCAAAACATCCAACACCTGACTTTTCCAACTCTTACGTTTTCCTGCCATTTTCCTCCCTAAACCCAGGAAAGTTGGACCAAACTGAGCTTTCCACTGCATTTTTCTTACTCTTAGCTTTCAAATGAGCTATTGCACGACTTTCTACGATATCTAACAGCAAAGTTGGAAGTCTGACAGGAGGGGGTGCGGGGGACGTCCACGAAATTTTTTCTCTCCGATGTCGCTGGAAACATCCTTCCTAACCCAAAATTTCACGTAGATTCCGAATCTGGCCTCCGTTTTCTCATCCGAGACCTCCTTCAAGCCGAAAAAACGACTTTTCTCATCCCAAAACCGTCAACACCCACCCTTTTCCAACTCTGACGTTTTCAGAGATTCCACCCCTTGCCTCTCACGAAAACTCCTCCTGCCTTCCTTCCCCATCCAACATTTCACACAGATTCCAAATCTGACTTCCCATTTCACATCCGAACCTCCTTCATGACGATTTCCAACTTTTCTCATCCCAAAACCACCAACACCCACCCTTTCCTCACTCTATCCTTCCCACATTCCACCCCTTTCTCCCTTCGTACTCCTTGCTGGAAAACTCCTTCCTTCCAGAGGGGGGTAGGGACCTGTTTCTTCCTCTCGGACCCATCCTTCCATCACATCCTTGGCCACTTCCTTCCTCTCTCCAGAGGGGGGGGGGGCTGAGTCAGCCTGATGACTCATCGTTGCGCATTTTGTCCTTGCGCCTGGGATGGGATTACTAATGTCATCGTTCCTTTTAAGATTTTCTAGCTTAATTTCTTGAATTTTCAGTTTTGTTTTCAATATTCATGTCTGCAACACCACATATTCTTCCATTATTTCTACTTCACGGAGTAACTTTCCGCGTTTACACGTGTAGTAATCAATAAATGCACAATTCGCTTGATCGGCAGTCCTCTTGGCCAACTTCTCGGTCTTGTCGAGCTTGAGGGAGTCTTTTGAAGGAGTCGGAGCTGGAGTATCACATTCTGAATCTATGTCTATTACTGACCTAGTGATAGATGTATCCACATTGGTAGTTGATGTTTGCGGAAGGTCAGGTGAATGAACAGGAGCGGAATATGCGTCACAATCGTTGTTGCTATCCAAGGGATGAACTTGATTTGGGATAATTGCCAGAACCCTCTTGTTCAGATGTTCATATCGCCGGCTGCAGAATGTCCACCACCAGTCTTGAACTTCTCCTTCCTAAAATTTGCTGCCGCCTTCTTTGTTGAGAATTTCAAATTTTTCCAGCATTGCTTGAGCTGAGTATGTGTTTTCGATCTGTTCGGAAAGTCATTATTATACTCAAGTTCTATTGTTTTCCAGAAATTCTCTTTATCTGCCACAGTAGTGGCGTCCGTTTCCTTGTTTTCGATAACTGATCGATACTTCTACACCAGTTGTACAATGACGTCCTTCTCATCATTACAGAAGTTTTCTTTCCGCCTAGACTCATGTCGATCAGCCATGATAGCTTGTGTTGACCAGACGAAACAAAGTTGTATTATGCACTTTTGAATTTGACACAGCTGTTGTGCGCAAATATGAGTCAGTCAGATCTGACCTCGTTGGTAAGATGACAGAGGTTTAACTCTGGCTTAGTTAATTCGCTTACATTGGATACGGCTAGACTTAAGTCTCGATGACGAATTAACTAATCTCAGATTAACTTTAAGCCAGAGTTAAGTTTTTCTCTGGCACTGGATTCCACCCTAAGTCTTGATACAACGCACCAATTCTCACAGTTGACGATATCGATCACGGGATCCCAATCGCTTCATTAGCCTTAAAACATGAAGTTATGAGCTAAGCAGCAAAGTAATTTAACACAGTGGTAGACACCATGACAAATCCTGCAGGACTCCAAGAAAATTGCATGTATAGCTTAATCGCAGATCACGTTACCTGATCGGTAAGTTTCAATACGCTGATCCTTTGAATGCTATCGTATTTACTGTGTTTATGACAAGTATATGTTTGATAACTTTAACTGTTTTAAACTTCCTCGATGCAGGTTAGTGCGATAGTCTTCCCAGTGGGAAATTACATTAGCTCACTTGTGTCCCCATGAAAAATTGGCCCAGCGGTACTGTATTGGTCTAATACCCGTAGCCGATCCATCAGCGACACGTAGCCTATACACAATCAATGCTCAGCCAATGTCATGTCAAGCATCTATTATTCTCTTAAATTAAAAATAAATTGTACAATTTGAGATTTGGAATTAGCAATCTGTTCTGCTACCATTTTACAACTGAGGATGCAACTCAATATTTAATTATTCTTTTTAAATTGTAAAATCTAAAATTCTGTTTCAGATGCTACTGCCTTTTTCTCCCTCTCCTTCATCCACTTCGCACTTTCTTATTATCAATAAACTAAAGCAAGGAAACCTAGAATCGAACTACATACTCGTATCAGCAGGATCGCTTCATTTCAATCAGCATGTGTGCCAGCTATTTTTTCATTTGCATTCTCCTCTTTCTCCGCTCCTACCCAAGTAGCCTACATAGCTAATTTACCACATTGGTCAAGCAGCGGAAATTTTGTAATTTCAAAAGAAACGTTTCAGCAAATTCAAGCAGGCCTGTCTACATATCTGTTTGGGCAATGATTATTCGATATGACTTCACCTTGACGTAGTCAATATGCAATACAATTTCAATCTGCGAATACAGTAGCTGCAATTATGGATAATTTATATAATTGTCAATTGCATAATTTACACTGGCTTCGTATCAGACAACGGATATGTTTTAAAATTTGTGTCATGATGTGTAAGATTCTTCAGGGCTCTTGTCCGTCCTATTTGTCAAATCTCGTATCCGCATATGTTCCTAGGCAATCGTTGTGTTCATTTGATGATGATCGAATTCTAGAGTCTCGTAATTATCGGACTCGCTTTGGAAGAAGATAATTTTCCTATGCTGCACCCGCATTGTGAAATTCCTTACCAAGAGACGTGAGGACCTCTGCATCCCTACACTCCTTTAAAATATCTTTGAAGACAGACATACTTTACATACTTTTATATACTTTTTTCGCTGACGTGTTCATGTTTTTTGTTTACATGTAATGTTGTATGATTTTGTTGCGCTATGAGCTCACCCAGTAATGGCGCTTAGTTATTATTATAATAAGCACAAACTGATTTCTTCAGCAAAAAATGGTTTTAAAGAATTCTGATTGCATTATTTAGGTGTCTGTGAAAACGTGTGTGCAGACAACAATGTTTACAAAAACTATATTGGAACTCATTCATCCTTAATTTTTGTCATAAATAGAAAAATTGTAATTGTAGTTCATTTTCAATTAATCCATGTAGTCCATCTATATTCACAAATTATGCTACGATAACATTGAATAATTTCTCTTCAGCTTTCTTCATACTGCAAGACAAATTCGTGCACTTTAGTGAACCATTATTTTCGCATAGATTGAGCACTCGCACAATTTACACAAATAAAGGTCAGTCAGAATCGATCATGTAAATCGATTAACTGTAGCTTTCACGCTTTTCATCTGAAAATATTGCTACATGAATTACGTCAATATGGCTCTTTAATTCAGAACCTAATTGTCATTTCAAGAAGAAATTTCTGCAATGAGCTATTGCGTCAGGCAAACGTTTACAAGATTGTGTCTTAATATGGGTGTGTAGTTGGTCAAGCACATTGTCTAGGACTTCATTCAATCCTAAGTCAGATCAAAGACAGACAAACTGCAGATCAGTAGCAGCATGTACAGTGAGGGCGAAGAAAGCGATAACTCGAATGGGGTGAGATACAATATACTTTTATTTCTTTCATTTCATCATACGAATATTTCACTGATTAAATGCGCGCCGTCACATGCTGGCATATTCAAATAGGGCTAAATTTCAAGTAATTTATGCAACTTCTGAAATCAGTTGCGCTATCTCAAGTCGATGATGAATCTTACTTAGTTCAGTAGTGTGTGTTTGTGATCATTAGTAACTCTTCTAACACACACACAACGCGAAGTTTAAGTCTTCATATGTTGGTCAAGTTTAATCAAATGTTGTTGATATTCTGAGTAGGGCTACAAATAACATGATGGCGATGAAAGCTAGGACGATAATAGGAAAAACAGCATTAGCGTTGCATAGATATAAAGCATATGAACGCTTACTTTTAATCTTGATAATACCAAGAAGCAGCAGAGCTGTTCATTATCATCAGTTTCGACACATTGCACACCTTCTGTGAGTTCAGGTACATTAGGAGCCATTAAAAGAAATTCAAGATTCAAAAGCGATTAGAAGCGCTGCTGAGAAGCAACTGCATAAACATAATAAAACTTCATTACGGATATTTTTCTGCTAAGCAGATTCTTAATAATTGCGCACGCTTTCATAAATGTAATTAATTTTGAGACTGCTTTCATATAGCAGGGCCCACTTCGGTGAGTTTGAACGTACTGAAGTTGGGGCCGAACGATTGGGCAATCTGATTTAGCTATTCTTTCCTTTATTAACCTGTAGGGAACGCCACATAGGTCCTTTGAAGGGATCAAATTCATTGCACTTATCACTATCTTCTACTTCATCTTCCCCTCAATCAAAACATTAGATTTCATTCTTACGCAGTCATGATATTTGTGACATCTGAGCGACAAGACCTGTACATGTGGATTAAGATTTAGTCATAGTATAAGCAAATGTCGCAACTACTGTACAGCCCAACACACAGTGTGGCAGACCGGCAGGATTTCTCGTGTAAGTTATTAATTTTTTTCTTATTCTACTCATATTTACACAAGATATCTACAATTTGAATATTATTGGCATCTATATTTATGTTTTATTCTTATTTTTCACAGTGGTTTTGCTTACTGTATAGTACGATTTGTTATTTAATCAATTATTATCTGCGTTTCGTCTAAGGTTGGCCCTTGATAATTTGATTATGAATTAGGTTCATCCATTCATCAAAATTCAAGTACGACAGCGCAGTCACCATCGTCAAGTTAGGGAGAGAAATGACACATTTAAATTTTGCTGATGTTCAATAATGGTGCTCATAGAACATGCCTACTAACATAAACTTTTATTTGCATTTGGGGGAGTCGAGGAAACGCCTTCGTTGCTTGTCATTTGATAAAGTAAAACCCGTCATATAAAGCCAGCCATGAATTTCAGAACACTGCTGACGCAATCACGATGAAAGTGGCAGCGTCCATAAGGCTGCAGGCCAGCATAGAATAGGCTTGTCACAAAATGTCTATTCGCGACGATAGATTCAAATTGAACACGAGAAGACCTCATTCGAATATTTATTTGAAAAGGTCATGACAGTAGCTAAAATAGCCAACTCTGAAGTCTTATGTTAGATGTCCGTGAAGTTAATGTTACATTGGAGGTTGTCTATAGACATGAAACCAGAGTGTGATGAGTCGCAGTCCTATCATTTTGGCCATAGTCGGTGTCCTATCAAGTGATGCGACTCCATTCTCTGGCCTATTTGTTATACATAGACCCAAAATATGAAATAAGAAAGTAATTCATCCTTGTGAATCGCTGTCTTGCCGGTGCCCCCTAATTTCAATCAAGATGGACGCACCTATGCCTGTATAAGAAAATACACGTTCTTATATTATGCTATCCAATATACAAAGGACTAATTTCGAATTAAAAATCATTTCCTTCGCATATTCCAATTGCATGTATACAAGCACATCATCAATAGCGTCTGATGATGAACATTTTTCATGTTTGCTACCGTTATCTCACTTCATTAACAAGAAAATTGACTTTAGCGCCCAACGCATATAGTAGGTGGGTTCACATTGTTATATTACTTACTAGGCCCGCCATCGAACCTAGGAGTCGCAATCGGAGTCCTATCAAAGTGAAAATCTAAATCTACTGAGATCAGATTATCCTTCGTAAGTAGGCCTTCGTTGGATGAGGCTCTACCGTTGCGTATAATTACTTGCATTAAGTATCTACAGGCAGAACCCAACCAACCGTTCCACTGAATAATCAAATATCGTGCATTTTTCTACCAGTTTCATAAGGGTTTTCAGTCTTCAAGACCCCAGGATGTTTTTGTGTCAATTCCAAAAACGATGTGCCTTAGCCGTGAAATAGGGAGCTTTGTCGATGCTGAGAGATGTGAGCTAGGCCTGCTGACAATTCCTGATATTGAATGGCAGCCATTCAGGTCTGTTCCCATTTTTCAACTGAGGACGCAGTTCAATACTTAATTATTCTGTTAACATTGCATTTAATTAATTATCACAAGCTCTTTAACTCAAGACGACCTGTCACTACCTTAAATATCTAACTTAATATGCTAACGAGTCACATCGAAAAAAGATGTCTTCATTGTTTACTTTCATCTTCATCATCAATTTTAATGAAAATGGAAAACATTCTATTAAGTTCAAAGCTGTCAAAAACAATCATATATTAATCTTTTTTATCATGGGATTTTTGGTTATTGAGAAATGAACACTGTTCTGATCGACACCCGTATCTGAACCTTTCTAGATGACTCCAGCAAACAGACTCAATGTTTTAAGACCACTCAGTAACTAATTGTTCACATCCCGCTCCTTGCTGTCAGTATGAATGCCATTATTTCATGTGAGATCTTGTGTCTACCAGGATTTTCTCTCATTTCGATTAAACAAATATTTCTAAATTCATTTGAGTCAAGGAATGCTCATGTATATGCTTTTGCTTCATATAAAACTGTCCGCAGAATTCAATGTGATTATTCAAGCTTTAAATTCACGCTCGCCTGCTTCCTATTTTTTAGAAGAGAAATCAACAAAAAGCAATAACAAAACAGCCGGGAAGTACTCGTCCATGGTCGTCTGGCTTATTTGCATGTACGAATGATGTTACCACAAGTAAGTTAAAAATAATATTTCCAATTTAGAGTAATGTTGATGTGCATCGTTTTGTATGTGTGATTTGCACAAACTCTGCATAATGGATGGATGTAAAATGCCATATTCGATTCAATATTAACATCGATTAATATGATACATCGTTGGATAACATTGTCTCTTTCGGTGCATTATTTTATTTGATAATGATGCAGTATATATCATATACATATGTATTTGCAGAAATCAGGATCCATGTTGCTCTAATTTTACACTTCATTTTGTTGTTATTAGTGATATACAGTGATTTTATTTGAATTTATTGAATTAAGCCTATATTGATTAAAAATAAGGCTTAATTAAGAGGGGCAATTAGGCAGATTGTATGTACCGGTAAGTCTTACTCATAGAGAACATCAATTCTTCTCTTATTTAATCTTGAATTTGATATAATTGCCGGCATACTAAAGTATAATGACTTAGATTGAAAATAGTATATCTTCACAGTAATTTTTACTTAAAATGGGCCTTTCCGAGAACAGCTCAATTACAAGGCAATTTTTATTATAAACTCTCAAAAATGAAAACTGATGTGGGCATTGTATACAGGCCTGCTGTTGCTTTCTTTGGTGCATGTATTTTGCAGTACTTACCTATCTTTGGCTCCATAGAGAGACGAATGCGGCGGTTCAAAATACTTTCAAAAGATTGAGGTCAGCAAATATAGATAGCATGACATAAGCAGACATAAGCATGCAACTTACAAAACTTACAAGCAACATGTGTTGACAGTGCAGATAAATTAAATGGCCTCATTTTTAAAGTGCTGTAGATCAGTGAAAATCCAACCAATTTGCAAGTGAGATGTATCATTCTAAACCTCCGAGTATGGGCATCATTTTAGCGGCTATTAGAAGTTCATAGATATGTCGACTTTACATATATATAATGCTTAAGAATCATTGCTGAAAAATCAAATTTATAGCTGAAAAATCTGTCTTAGTGTAATAATAATGTCATCTATTAAAAAGTGAACGCGGCCAGAAAAGTACTATTTACATCAAACTATAAAAATAAGGGCATGTTGAGTCAAAGAAAGTAAATCAAACGTTCCCTTGTGGTCTATAGTCATCACGTTTAATGCGACCTCCATTCCTCGCTACAATCTTTCTGCATGCTTGAAATAAGGGATCGGCATGTCCGTCGACTCACACTTCGTCAAATGCTCTGGATCTATGCTTTCAATGACGTCAAATCATTGAATTCTCGGGGAGATAATCTCTCTGTGATGGTTCCCAAAACATTTTCAATAACCCAGAAGTCATCAAACTAGATGATGACGAAATATTCTCGTTCTTTGTATTTGGAGGCCTGGTTACTTGGTGCGGCTTGGAAAAGTCAATATTTACAACTCGAGTCAAACGCTCTTCACTTGATTGAAGAGGGTTGCGTCCGAAGTGGCAAGCAAACGTCTTTGCAAATCGCACGCGAGTCGCGTGATGTCGCTGGATAAGACGACTGCGTCTTTCGACTATGATATGTCCTCAGTCCTGCTTCTTTCAAAGTCCTGCACACGGATGATTGAGAGGTGCCAGAGACTGATGCCTCTACTGACCGAGTAGACTGTCCTTTCTTGTCTTTCACTGCGGCCACCACTTTTTCAGCCATTTCGCCGGACCTCGCAGTGCGCAGACTGGTAGTGACTTCGTTCAGTGACTCCTGCTCTACGAATTCTTTCTAGAGGTCGCAAAACAACCTTTTTGATGGAGTTAACACTCATTGCACTAATTTCAGAGTGATCGGTTACTTTAATTAAGTATTTGGTTACTTTATAGCCACTCCAACTACCATGAAGGCCATTTAGCACCTCAATTGATTCCACAGGAAATCTCTTGTAGACACAGACAGTTTCATTTTAGCAAAAATTCACAGATCAGCTGTTCAAATTATTGCATACATCACGTATAAATATGTAAAACTAGAAAACCTTTTCAAATTCAAAACCGTTGGATATCGTCAAAGTTAGCATATCTATGTAGTTTTGAAAACCATAGAGTTGTTGTTGAGATTCTTGGGCTTAAAATGATACATCTCTTTTAAAAATTGATTGGGTTTTCCCTGATCTACAACACTTTATAAAATAGGGCCATTTAATTGGACTCACCCTGTACTTCACTTATTAAAACAGCTTTTTAATCACCGGCACATTTATTAGGCTCCACCAAATAATCGGCTTGATTGATAAGCCAAAATACTGTGATGTTGCAGCAAGCATGTCTATTCTGGCGACCGGTCATCGTCAGGCGAATAAGACATCCATGTCACAAGGCAGAGAACAATTCAAATGAAGCAGTCAATAAAACGCAAAGATAGAGGAGTAGCAATATCAAGGTCTGCGCTACTCCTGATATGTAAGGAAAGTACAAATAAGTAAGAAACGAGAAAAATAAAAAGTTATGAAAGCCAGAAGTCACTGAAGTTGTGCTTAGTTCGGTTAGAGGAAGCAAACTTCTTCGACCACCAAACCGCTTTGACAACGCTCTTCTTCTCATTCAGTGACTGGTTTCATGCCAGCGCGAACATCAGCTCTCTTCAGTACGTTTCTGATCTTCAGACGGTTATGTTGTTCAATTGAAAAATACCTATCGAAATGTCAGGTCGAAAAAACTAATAAGAACAAAAGACAAAGAATGCAAGAAAGCATGTGGATTGTTTTTAGCGTTTCAATTTACCATAATTCTTATGCCCTTAACTAGGGCATTAAAATTTACATTCTAACGGACAGCTTTTCAGTTTTCATTGATCCTATCACCGCAAATGCAAACACATTGATTCTCATGGGCTTCATTGGGACACATACCTTAAAGGCCCAGGATGATGCGAAATTTCAAATTGAAAATGCCACAACGCGAAGTTAGATTTGCAGAACAGATACAACTATGGTACTTTATATATTCAACTTCTAGAAGCAATAGCACTTAATTGAAAGAGAGACCTTAGAGATTAGAGTATCCTAGATGGACCTTAATGGTTCACCTACCCTTCTTAAAATTTCGAACTTGTAAATAGTGAATAAGTCGCCGAAAATAGAAGAATTCTTTCGATTGCCGCACAAATTCAGTGACACTGTGCATTCCGCATGCATGCAAAATAAGAATGAAATGAAACAACTGATACATCTAATTGGCATTCAAAGGATGTGCCGATGGCAAAACTCGAACCAACTACCCCATCTTGTCTAGACCTGCCGCTCTATACCGACTGAACTATGAAGCGCTTACATGCGGCCGTGTCAATTGGCAGGATCAAGACGTCAACATTACACAGTTGACATATTGTAATTATGATCAGTATATAATTGCATTATTTAGACTGATGAATTCCAAATATTGAAAGTCGCATGAATGTCAGAGAAATATTTCCCTGCATCATTCATTAATTTGTATTTTCAAAAAACATACCGATTCAGTTTTTGAAACTCGCAAAAGTATATATATTTTTCAGGTGCTGCTGCATGCATTTGCTATCCATGCTACATGGCCTTCATGTTTTATCAACTGGACGAATGCTGTCTTCTTCCTTGTGTATCCCCAATGGCCATGATGAGCTTGCGGTCAAAGCAGCGACATACGAATGGAATTGAAGTAAGGAATTTTCAAGTATTCGCAAAGTAGGACGTACATAAGCTTTAAAAAATAGTTGCAATAAGGTTTGTTTTTAAGTAGCATGGCAAATATTCTAGTGTGATTTGAAAATGCATCCTATCTTTTAACCCTAGAATGTACAAAAATAAAATATACATCTGTGTACAACGAGGTCAATTGACCTCATAATGGTTAACAAAGCATCTTTATCGTAATTGGCTTATGGTTTGGTATAATAACTAGATTTTTATGAAGGACATTGAAGTTGATTATATTTATTGATATCAAATAGACCTAACATAGATATAAAACCAATAAAATATATAAGATATTATGAATTCATAATGTATCGGTCTAAATAAGTTTAATGCAAGTTGTATAATTAGGTGTATATCTCAACGCTGATTTCACTCGTTTATTTCAATGTCTTATGATAATAATTTAGCCTGATTAGTAAAGTTTTCTTATTTATTCAGTAGCGGAATTATTCATGTTTTCACAATTCCCTTTACATAATTCAAATAAACATTCCGTATTTTGAGTATTAGGCGTATAATATAAGCACACTATATCATTATAAATAATACTATTACTACTAATGTACTATCATGACAATTTTTATACTTCAGATAAAAATAATCACGACAGTCGGTATGTTCCTACATCCATTGCTTTGTAAAGTAATATTTTGTGTTATATTTAGTAATACATTTTGAACATTATGGTTTACGTACAAGAAAAATCAGTGTTTTCCAAAATATTTTTTCTTCAAAATGAACGTCGTTTTCATCACAAAACCTAGTCATTATTTTGTATGGAGCAGCTGATGCACAACCTCAAATCAGCAGTATGAGTGCCACAAACCCACTTGGTGCACTTCGAGCATTTCAATTTCGTCTTATTGCGCTTAGAAGTATCACAAAATTGAAAATTGTTTATTTTGTTCGCGATGTCTGAAGCAGGATGACGCATTATTCCTGACATTTGCAATGCCCTTTCGGTTGTGGGATGAAGGATAGTCCCGCTAGCTCTTTGGCGTTGAAAATCAGAAGTCAATGCCATTGAAAGATCATAGATGAAAGAAAATCTGGATAACGCTGGTTGGTTTGAAATATCCTTCCAAAGAATGTAAGCATTCAGAGCCGAAATATCAAGCACATTGCAAAATACACCAAGGGGCCATCGGTGTGTACCAATCCTTGTTGTACAGTGACGCAGCATCTGATCTATTGCATCTACTCCTTCTTTCAATTCATTGTACTCAAGAATAATCAATGGTTTTCGAAATGAAGAATCATCTACAGTATCTGTCTGCTTTCCCGAAGAAAGTAATATCACATTTTTGTTTCGTCGGGGGACATATGATACAAGCACGGCGTCATTATTGAACGCAAACTTCGACGAGTACTTCTGACGACCTCGCACACTAGTTATTTTAGGAGGCAGTTCCCGCTTGTTTTTCGCATCGTACCAAGCAAACTCCTCTTATCTTCTTTCAGCCTTCTGGCGAGTGACAAAGAAGTAAAAAAATTGTCGGTGACAATATTACACACACTTCCAGCGTAAGGTTTCACAAATCGCAGAACCGCATCTTCCCCTACAGAGCCTACACGGATTCGGTCTCTCTCTTTTCCAAGGTAAGGCTCGATCTGAAGAACATAGCTGTGGGTGGAATCAGCTGCTATCCAAAATTTGATCCCGAATTTTCCGGGTTTATTAGGGATATATTGGATGAAGCTGCATCGATTTCGCATAGCAAGAAGTTGTTCATCAACTGTAATCGCCTCCGTCGGATAGTACAGTTTCGCGATGTTAGATTGAAACAGTGTAAATAATTCACGTATGGGTGCTAATTTGTCTGTTCAAAAACGAGCATTTCGTGTACTCTTATCGTCGAATCTGAAGAATCGAAGTATAGACTTGAAACGTTGGAAGCCCATAGTCGCTGCAAATACAGGACGACCGTGAGTATTGTTCCAAAGACTTTGGTCGGTTCCTTCCGACCTTGATATATACCACGCAGGAGAAAAAGACCGATAAATGCTTTTAGTTCATCTATTGAAATGTCTTTAGCCTTCACCGAGAACACGACGACCTTCGCGGTTAGTAGATAACATTATTAGTTCAAGAATGCTATCTGATATGATTAACCGAAATGAATCTTCTAATGGTTGTATACTCTGTACTGCATATCGTGTAGGTCCTCCCTGATGTCTAAGCACATCCTCAGCCTGTTACGTCCTTGAGAGTTACCAGGTCGCGAAGAAAACCATTCCTCACCATTTTCATCGATGTACGTCGATCTTGTTTCAGAGGTCATATACAGATATATATATACATACATATACATCATATACATTTCAGAGGTCTTGTTTCATATACGTGGTCATTGTCAGAAGAGTCTGTTTCATCAGAGTCACTATCAACTTGCAGTCGTTCATTATTTTCTTCTTGAACTGACTCGCCATCACTTTCACTTTCATTGCTCAAAACATAGTCTTCGTCACTTTCCAATATTACGGCAGCAGCCCGTTCAGCAGTGAAAGTACGTTTCATGTCAGAATCGAATGAGTGAATGACTTCGGTATGGAATAGTATAGATGAGGAATAGAACAATATCATTCTCTGTCTTCGCTTTGTCATAATTGTGTCTAATAGAATCACATGATCAGTCAAGATCACGTGCAGTAGAAACGGCATCTGACGTTCATAAGCTGCAGAGTGCTGACATCACAGTGTTCTTGATACGCTTTTATGCTATGTTGTGACTCATGAGGTTTTTTTATCAGCAAGGCAACGACATTTTAGACTGATGAATTGAAAACAATTGCAGGATGCAGCCAATCTTCATTGCTTCTATAGTGTGTCATATTTATCGTTGACACTTCATTCTATTATATTGAATTTCCAATTGCGCGTAGTAAGTCTTCAAGACTACACTTCCAAAATTACACTTTCATAGCACTCCAATGCTAATTTTCTAATGAGGTCAATTGACCTCATTGTACCTAAATGTAGTTATCCTATTATCTCAACAATTGAAAATCAGTTTCTCGCAAAATTTTGTGAGACTGTCATATCAGGGGAAATAATCAAAGTCAAGGAGTCTGGGATAAATCCTGTGTTTATCAAGCTCAATGCAAGCGATTGAAAATTGAAATGAGGTCAATTGACCTCATTGTACGTTCTAGGGTTGAATGTGTTTATACATAGATTGTGAAGTCTCATGGCATATTAACATTTGATCAATTAAAAAATGCAAGTATTTGCAATTCACAAACATGTTAGCTGAAAGGTACTGAAATGCCAAACTGTGATTTAATAAATTCTTTGAAATGATGCAAATATTTTTAATTGATATTAACATGATGTTTGCCAAGAGGTTATACGATCGATGTAAACAAATTCTGTTCACCTTACATGGAAGATTGCGTTTACTTCTCCAGATATCATGCAGTGGAAAGATTAGGGTATGATATCGGAGGGAAAAGGATCTCAGCTGAAGATACGAAGAGCAATGTCTACCTTATTGTCAATATCAAAAGCGCGAAAACAAGGTTAAGGAATTATTACATGGCAGCTCTCGAATCTGCCGCCAATTCTTGCGGTGAAGATCTGTCGGAGACTTGAAAGAACCCTGCAGGATTCATACAAAATTTCTTGCGCAAGATTTAGAGCGGCAGTTTAAGATGTGTTAACTAGTGCCGGAAAACGAAGGAATGCCATTACTGTAATTGCACGGTGGCAGAATAAGTAGTAGGAAGATGGAAGATAGCACAAGATGCAACCTTGTGGTACCCCTCTGATGACCTTCTACCACGGTGTAGATCTCTCATGTCATCTCTCCACCACGCAAAGTTAGACCTTGGACCTTGGGTTCAACCTTGGCCTTGGGTGAGCTTGGGTGCTCTACCCAAAGTTCCAAAACTTTGGGTCGTGAAAGTTTAATTGGCTAATTTTTCACTAAGTCCTAAAATGCGACAAGGCATTTGAAGAAAACAGAAATTATAAATTTTGAATTCATAGCGTCAACGAAACTTCTACATGACATTATTTGATTGGTTCTTATGCATACAAGCGTGACTAAATGCAATCTTTGTATGCAGGAGTCGATAATTGATTACGCCACCTTTACCAGGGCGTCATTCACAAGCACGTCATTTTCTTCAATGCAATAGGAATGAATCACTACATTATCTATTCGCTTGCCACTGAACAAGGTCTTATCATTTCATAGGCCTCATGCGTGTAGGTAAATCTATATTTGAACATAACGCAACGCAGATATCACCAAGGTTTGACAGATATAAAGGATTGCAGCAAAAGATGAGCAGTAAAATAAGTTGTTCAAATCTTTATTAAATCAAATGCAAAAATTAGGGATAAGATGTTGATTTCATTTTTCACATGGCAATCAATGTGTTTAGGTAAATATAGCTTGATAACTTTAAAGGATTGCAGCAAAAGATGAGCAGCAAAATAAGTTGTTCAAATCTTTATTAAATCAAATGCAAAAATTAGGGATAAGATGTTGATTTCATTTTTCACATGGCAATCAATGTGTTTGGGTAAATATAACTTGATAACTTTAATAAATATAGCAGGGACATTCCTGATACTATGTTGTATTGGTCGGCAGCATCCAAAACCTTATTAAAATGACCAAAAGTATAAACCTTATTATTCAGGTATTGAAACCGCGTGATCTAGGCTTTTGTGACTTAAAGTGATAGTGCATATATTATGTATTATATATGTATAAATATATATATATATTATATTATTATGTATATTCTCATGAGAATACTAAGACGTGAGATAATGTTAATATTATTGAACATGCATGTTTTGCAATATGCAGATAATTCATGATCAATTTTGACAGTTGAGTTGTAATGCATGTAATGATTTACGCATGGCCTTTTCTTCCGATTCGTATCATCATTTCACTTACTTGTACATCTCATCCGCCATCCATCATTCATTATATATGGACATTTTTATCATTTCATCACTCATCACATCAATGTTATGTATATTTGTACTACGTTTTCCAAGTTGGAAATACACGTTTTGACTTTTGACTTTTTGACTTTTGTATTCTCAAACTAATCCTCAAAATCGAAGGGTTTAGCCCACTGCAAGGTAAAATCTATAAAAATTTTGAAAAGTGTTTTTCGAAGTTTTACAAATATTTTGTTTGTAAGATAACTAACTCTCAATAAAGCGCATCCATTTTCACTTTCAGTGCGCTATGATGGCACTTTAATCGGCTTTAATCATTCATCGGAAATCAGCTGTAATTAAAATTATCATTTAGTGCTGATGTCGATGCGACATGCAGGCTGTTTATCATAAGTCATCAATAAGATGATAACAAATTAGTGACAAAGCGAAGTTAATTAAGAGAAATATTGAGTGTAAACTGTAAAGAGAAACTTGCTCATGGTCTAATTATAAATTGGTGTATTGAGGAAAGAAAATAAAAGCCGTTTAGGACAGATAAATTTAAGACATAAATATAAGCAAACATCGGATATTTATCAGTTTTAAGTATGTCGTCGACATCATCACCCACCCCCAGTGAATACACGTGATAAAAACATCGTTAAATTATCGAAATATGTCAATCGATGGTTGAGATAATCATGCCTGAAGAGAGAAGAAGTTTGTCATTCGGATTGAAAATGACAGTAATGCGTGGTCACTTTATCTTCTCCTTCTTTGCCGATATTTCACTGAGTCTCTTTGCGCACTTCAGAAAATCGGTAAATGCTTGTCATGGACTTGAAAATCCCCTTGGAATATTTTATTATCAGCTACTGTGGCACATGCAAGCATTGAAATCAACGGGACATGAAAGCATCACATGCTCATTAGGGGCATTAAGTCACTTGAGATCATTAAGATACATGCGATCTTAATCATTAGTTTAATACTTGCATACTCTAATTAGGTGGAGTAATAATTGGTATTGTACATGAGGAATATCGTCAATAAAGCCTGTATACTCTTTGCTCGCCATTAGTAGGAGTAGGACTTCCTATAATGGAAGACCTGACAGCTAATTAAAATTTAGATTTTAAAAACTTGGGTTTCAAAACCCAAGCTTTCAACTTTGGGCTGGGCCTTGGATTTTTAATCCAATTTTGCGGGAAAACTTAGGGGTTAAACCCAACCCAAGTTTTTGTCCAACCTTGTACCACGGATCGAAATACCGGTCCTAAACCAATATTTTGGTATTTGAGAAATGACAAAACTGATATTACAAGATGAAAATGCATTAGCAATCTACAACTTTTCATGGAACAAAAATTTCTGAAGGGACCGTATCACAATCCCCAATTTCCAAGATTCTTCGATTTTAGGAAGTGCCAGACTACAATGCATGGTAATTGTCAACCAATTTTCAGAATTATTTTCTGTCAAAGATGTTGATCGCAATGTTCGTCACCAGGGAATTTTGTTCACATCTGAAGCGCAGTCGTGCGATATATAGGTATAATGTTTCGTTTAATTCTGTGCTTGCATGAGTTGTGATGAATTGTTTTCGTTTCATTACAAAATATTTCACTATCTTGTATTGACAAAACAAAATTTTATTAAAACTGCTATTATGATCAATTATTATATGATCGGTCCAATTTTGTTTGCCCTTTACATGTCCACATAGACACCTGTTTATTGTCTTCATGCGCGTGTAATTAAATACGCAGATGACATCGTCCTTTTGCTACCTGCATATAAAAGTAACCATGATGACCTAGCGCTTGTTCGTGATGAAGTTCATCATTTTGAAAACTGGTGTATTTTTAGTGGCATGTCTGTAAATAGAAGCAAAACCAAAGTTTCATGCGCACAGTACGGTAAAGTTTCCTTTCCGATTGTTCCAAATTTCAAAAATGTATCTGTACTCAAAGTTCTTGGGTTGCACTTCAACAAGAAAGTTACATGGACTAACCATTTTGAATATATTGTACAAAAGGTATCTAGAAGATTTACGTGCTACGTATTTTGAAAGGCTTTTTATCACACGATGAATTGGTGTTAGTTTTTAATTCTGTTATTCGATCTTTAATGGAGTATGCCTCCCCCGTATTTTTGAATCCCGGTGTTGTCCTAAATTCTACAATTATGTCACTGTGTAAAAGATCTTCGTATCATACATGGTGAGGCTGTTCGAGATTGTGAAAATTGCAACATGTTGAATATCATGGATCGTCGACAATCATTGTCACTGAAGTTGTTTAAACAAGCTTTGGCATCTATACTGATCATGTTTTGCACAAGCTGCTACCTGTAAAGTCTGTTCGTAGCAATCGCCTGATTCTTCCATCTGTCAGAACCAAACGAAGAATAGATGGATTCATTTTTTCTTCTTCCTTGTTATATAATCAAACTCTGTAGTGCTTTTGTATAGAATTTGTCTGCAATGTGAAACCACGCTTTGTATACTGGTCTGGATCTCCTGCGATTCTCATTTGGAGGTCTTTTTGTTATTTATAAACATACGCTTATTATTATTATATGTTGAGTGAAGGTGTCATATGCACACTCATCGACTCTGGATATGAGTAAGATACATCACGATAATCTGTTGTCGGTATTTGTTGAAATATCTGAAAGACATGGAACTATGTAGTCAATGTTGTGAATTGAATACTTTAGTACTCGGCATGACTAGAGGCATTCTTGGTTTTTCTTCAAATATTATAGCACATAGACTATAAACTCGCAGATGTTCAATTTGCTGCAATTATTAAAATAGCTATGATTTCATCTTCTTGAACAACTAAATGCCTCAGAAATCCATTCAATCAGTTCCATTCTTTGTGTAATAGGACCGTCAACATGCCTATAATCTCTCAATTTAGTGAGAAATGTGAAGTAGACCTGTTGATAATTGTTGAAATTGAATGAAATGGTGGGTTAATGATCTCAGCTTTCAACGGAGGATACAAGTCATATTCGATTATTCTGCCTGCATTGTGTAATAAAAACTCATAATTTTATTAATTGCGGCTGGTGCACTAACTCAGAGGAAATATCAGTGTTAAAAGAATTAGTGAATGCTCGAAGGCGTTACACGGTGTGCCCGAAACCACTTTTGAACTTTTGATCGACAACTCCTATTTTCTCAATTGCATCCGTTAAAGCATTCCATGTACAGCATTTCAAAAGAAAAAATGAAAAAAATCGTCGACGTCTTTCATAGAAAAGTCGATTTTGCACTGAAGCACTAATCATACTACTTATTAACTAAAGTTATTGCTTAAGCGTCATTTGATTGGTACTACAATATATAATTTTAATGAAGTGTGTCATAGATTTGTCATTTCGTCCAGATTGAGACATTGTTGACACTTTTGCATGTCATTCGGCTGTGCACAAATCGCATTATACTACTTATATATTTAATGAAGTAGAATTTTCCAAAAATGTAGTTTCTGCTTGAAAATGTTTTAGTCATAAAAAAGCATTTCGAAGAAGAACAGATAGAACACGAAAGAGCGCCTTCTTATAAATGCCGAGAGTTATACTCTTTTACTGCTCGCAAAAGATGGTCATTGAATTTTGGATGGTTGTCGGGCACTCTGTATTTTGCCCAAGTACTTTTGAAGTCAGAGTGCGCACTTTCGAAAGGTTGTTCAGAATAGCACCCCAAACCCACTCCATGCTTCTCACAGAAATCCTCAATGTGAAAAAATATTGTGTGCAATTTCGGAGTCACACTGATTTTTATATTGTGGACCTCTTTCTTGAAAGTGTGAATTTTGGAGGTGTTTTTCAAAAGATGCCAATTCTTTTGAAAAACAAGCACTGACGACTTCAACAAGAGCACAAAATTCTGCTATAAATTTTTTACAGTTGGCTGGACACTTTTCCTCCAGTACATCAACAGGGCGAAGAATTTTTCGACAGGAATTGCCTGTAAAGCAGCCACCATGATAGGCCTCACGAGAAATGCTGAGCGATTCTGCCCACTCGTAGAAATCCGGCCACAACTTTGACAGGGCTGAGTACAGAGTATTCACAGATTCTAGTAGGAGATGCAATTTTGGAGGTGGAATAATATCCAAGACAAGCGTCTCATCAGAATCCTTGAAAATCGGGGGATGAACAACGTTATCGTATCTCTTGGCATCGGATGATATTTTCCCAGATTCCATGTAAGACCAGTACATCGATCGAATGTTACCAAGAGTACGCAATTCTCCTTTTTTTTCGAGGTCCTTCTTGTGCACATTACACCAGCTTCAAGGATGTGAAGAGGAATGTGACATTAATCCCAAGATGATATTGGCCATTTTCATGTCCATAGCGTAAGTGCAAGAAAAAGTCTTGAGAAATTCAGGTTTCCTCGTTACGCCAATGATATTCCACATAGTAAGAATATTGCGATAATTTTCATTAACGTCCTTGACAATTCCAACAACAAGCAATTTCTTTACACCGGAGTCCTTGAATTTGACACCCGACTGATGAGACTCGAACGAGGACGACTGCAAAGTGAGGCTCACTTTCAAAAATTCTCTCCTCCACTATCAACACCAATCATGCAGCGAACATCTTGAGAGAAATTTCGTTGACGAATTCCAACAATTATGTATATTGCATTGCTAATGATAAATCAGAAAGAAAAGCTAGACCAATGGACTGCACTGTACAATAGTGTCGTGGAAAAGCATAAGTTTCTTCTATCAAATCTATTCCGAGCCATGATAAAGAAGCAGGCTTTCACGCTGCAGCTCTTGTAGATACATGTAGGTACACTGAATGAACGCTTTGGAAGACACATGATCACTAAAGTTGAAACAGCCCTGTCAAAGTTGTGGCCGGATTGGTCCGAGTGGGCAGAATCGCTCAGCATTTCTCGTGAGGCCTATCATGGTGGCTGCTTTACAGGCAATTCCTGTCGAAAAATTCTTCGCCATGTTGATGTACTGGAGGAAAAGTGTCCAGCCAACTGTAAAAAATTTATAGCAGCATTTTGTGCTCTTGTTGAAGTCGTCAGTGCTTGTTTTTCAAAAGAATTGGCATCTGACTACACCTCCAAAATTCACACTTTCAAGAAAGAGGTCCACAATATAAAAATCAGTGTGACTCCGAAATTGCACACAATATTTTTTTTCATATTGAGGATTTCTGTGAGAAGCATGGAGTGGGTTTGGGGTGCTATTCTGAACAACCTTTCGAAAGTGTGCACTCTGACTTCAAAAGTACTTGGGCAAAATACAGAGTGCCCGACAACCATCCAAAATTCAATGACCATCTTTTGCGAGCAGTAAAAGAGTATAACTCTCGGCATTTATAAGAAGGCGCTCTTTCGTGTTCTATTTGTTCTTCTTCGAAATGCTTTTTTATGACTAAAACATTTTCAAGCAGAAACTACATTTTTGGAAAATTCTACTTCATTAAATATATAAGTAGTATAATGCGACTTGTGCACAGCCGAATGACATGCAAAAGTGTCAACAATGTCTCAATCTGGACGAAATGACAAATCTATGACACACTTCATTAAAATTATATATTGTAGTACCAATCAAATGACGCTTAAGCAATAACTTTAGTTAATAAGTAGTATGATTAGTGCTTCAGTGCAAAATCGACTTTTCTATGAAAGATGTCGACGATTTTTTTCATTTTTTCTTTTGAAATGCTGTACATGGAATGCTTTAACGGATGCAATTGAGAAAATAGGAGTTGTCAATCAAAAGTTCAAAAGTGGTTTCGGGCACACCGTGGTTAGCGTACTATGTTAATTACTTAATCCAATTGTAGCGAATTTCAACTAATTCGGAGGAATATTCAGCAATGCTGAGGCATCTTGGTCACGGTCAAGGCTTCCATGTTGGCATAGGTAAACATGTAAACTCAGCTTTTATAAAATATAGCTTATTATCTGTAATACCGCCCAATGTGCTATCAAGTTAGTAAAGATGGCAATCACTGCTTCTATATTTGTAACTTAAACTTAATTGATGCAAAAATAGACGGTGTTAGGGTGATTTCATAGTTGCTATAGCAATGTCTTCAAAAGTAGAATTGAACCACATAAATGCTGCAAGCAATTGCATCACCTATGGTTCAGATTCTGAATAATAGCGCCAACGCTCTGAATAATACTCACACTGAAAGCAAACGAGTTTCCCACGATTCGAGCCGCTGTAATTCATTCAAATATCCATCATATTATGTTTCATTCTTCTTGGACACCTTGTCCGAAGGTTGATGTGTTCTACAAAATGCAGGCCTGGACTTTGATGAAGTCTACTTTCCTGCCAGCGACGCAGAATTAGACAGCAGCTCGCTATTCCTGAAACATTTAAAACAATCCAATTCTGTAGCAAGCGATCATCAGTTACACACTAATTGTCAGTAAAAGCACCATGACATAACAAGATACTGGCTAACATTCAGTCTAGCGAATTGATGTCATGAAAAGACTGTCTGATCGATTTTAGTCGGAAAATGAAGCCAATTCGGACCAATTTCGCATGATAGTTGCATTCGTTATTTCTTCAATGATACTTTGAATATGTCTTTGTGTTTTATTTCATTCACATTTCATCTTTTGTATTTGTCATTTGCCAGCACTCCAAATCCAGGAACGAGTAGGACCGATTATTTGTTTGTCTCAACTTCAATCATCTCATTGCTTTAAAACTGCTTCAATAAATGCACCATTTCTTGCAGGGAAGTTTGTGCACCGATTGTCTGCTTACTACATTTTGTGGTCCTTGTACTCTCTGTCAGGTGAAGAGAGATGTCGACTTCTGCAGAGGCGTGACACCTAAAAGCGAACGTCAGAAGCTAACCGGTGAAGCTGAAGAAGAAGAATATTCTGGAGGATATGGAAGCAGTGGGTGACAATTGATTAAAACTCGAAATTGCTCTTGTTCTTTTGAGATATAAATACGATATAATCGTTAATTTTTAATGCATAATTGAATATATCTGAGATATAATCAAACGTCGGATTGGTTCTGATGACAATTAACGATGCTCTGAAATCAGTGCTTTTTTAAACGTAAAAACGTGCGTAAAGAAGTAAAAAATAATGGAATGAGGTATAATTTTCGACTGGATGACTTCACAATGAAGTATTTCTGAAAATCTGAATAACATTTCAGAATACACAAATCAATTGCCAAACTCCATTTATCAACAATTCCATCACCTTACTTAATCGACAGCATTCAACTCATGACGCTTCGTCATAAGAATTTGACGCTTTCAACTCATAATTGTTCAAGTTGATTGTTGAAGTTTTAAATAGTGTATTTTTTGTTAGTAAACATTCATATACATACGAACCGTATTGCCGTTTTACTTCTTCCACGAAAATGAAGAGTTCAAAATTATATGATGCGCCTACATTTTTGTTTTACGTACTATTAAAAGAAGTAAATATATTTCAAATGAAGTAATTTCCTCTACGAATATACTTCACAATGAAGTAATTTTTTCGCACACAAAAAACACTGTCTGAAACACATAATTAGATTTATCTGCGCGCGCTTCGGTTTCCTAGAAAAGAAAGGTTATATGTAGCCTTAATATCGGAATGACACATCACAGAATTAGACAACTTGCTCCTTCTCAAATGGATAATTCGTGTATCGCTTGTTATTGGAAATGTCAAATAGCAAGCTGTCAACAGAGGACACCAGAGCCAGTGAGAGATGCGTGCGTGCTGCGTGCTTCGCACACACCAAAACACACATCGCTTTCTTGGCTAGCATTCGAATCAGTGTATGCACTATACAGTGAGAAATGCGGAGGAGAGGATGTGAAAACAGCGAGTGAACTAATTCTCGTACGCTTGCTACTTTTTTAAATAATGATCGGAAGGGCCAACATGTGAAAACTTGTGCGCAATGATCTGAATACTTCGAATCTGAAGGAATTGTGGCATTCGAAGCACTTTGCTGGAACTCACATTAATCCGCAAGCGACGCACGACTTTTTTCCTATCTCTGTAAGGTATAAGGAATTCCTTTTTGCCCACTTAATAGGTTCCTCGATGTGCCGGCGATTTCGAATTAATCACACTTCTAGCAAACCGAAGCAGATGAACAAAATATTTAATTCTGTGGTCTGAAATTATTGAATTACACTGCAAACCCCTCACTACCAAACACATACGAAAGATGAATACTAAAAAGCACGGATTGAGAATTGGAGGAGGTCAATGAATTCACTCTTAGATGTCATTCGAGATCGAATGAGGACAATGCAGAAAATGTACCTAGAATCCCTGAAAATCATATTAATTGATTATTTATTTAAAGTTGACTAGAATGGAAACTGACTCAAGGTCGCGGCACATCCGGGGGAACTAAGTTCCACATGTGACTGATTCTAACCCAGTGATTCAGCCGTTGACAAGTGCATCTCAGTGAAAATGCGTGCGATTTGTGTGCCACTGTTGTATATTATATGAAGTTTTACTTCCATTCTAGATTTTTAGTGTTATCAATTTCTATACTGAAAATACACGTATAGAAGATTGAGGCTGAAATTTAAAAATGCATGAATCTGTCATTACAATTGTCGAACAATTTGTCATGGAATCGACATGTTGTCAACTGTGATCTGAAAACGTAGAGCCATGAAGTTCATTTGAGATATCATTCATAGTGATAAACAATAGATAAACAATCGCAACGATGCCGCAAGAACATTGGTATGATAGATAGTGTATATGTCAAATCAATAAAAATCAATCAATTTCACAAGAAGTACATGGAAATATGGAAATAACTTTAGAAGATACATTGAACGAATAGCAAATGAACATTGATTACAACTTTGATTACATAGTTCTGTACAAAATGGTATGAACAATTACTGACGGCTGAAAGTACGAGAATAGGGCACAACCAGCATTTGACGATGTCGAGATCTAGTAAATATAGAAGGGACCAAATCACACAAAAGATTTTTTCGGTTCTGAATTTCACGAAATCTTTTAGGCAGCAACATTTCTACTGATGCAAATTGGTGTAAACTTGTCACAGTTACAATCCATTCCACAGATAATGCGATGGGAACATCACCGAACTTTTTCCATTTTTTCGGAGCACTTTTTGCTGATGCCGGTCAATCAAAAAATGGTCACAACGTTATTATCTCATGTATCACATCCAAATTTGTCGTACACACACGTAGAAGCAATTTCATGTTGATTGGAGAAGAAAAAAAATTGTTGACTGTCATGCTTAATAAAGGTGAATTATACTCAAGAGTTGACAAAACGGTGGCATTATAAATCATGACAAGCTCAGTTTCTGTTGAATAGGTTTTCATACGCTTGATTACATAAAGACGTTGACTAGATTCTTTACACAAATTGATTCACAAAAGTGTCCCATGTGAGATCTACGTTGTAAAAAATCAACAAGAATCTTAAAGTGATCGACAAAATCAACGTTCAGAGGAGAAAATATCAGTCTTTCCAACCATAAATAAACATTTGGTTTTTTCACTATTCAAAGATAGTCCATAAGTCTGATACCAATTATTCACATTATCAATATCATGTCTGACAAAACTCTCAACATTCACCGACAAAATTGGTAAAGCTATCACAACATCGTCTGCATATTTAGACATGAGGCTGTAGGAATGAAAAGGGACAAGTGAGTTTATGTGAATACCGAACAGAAAAGATGAAAATTTGCCTCCCTACGGTGGAACTTACACAATTACACAAGTTTGACACGTTGTGATCTATGTTGCAAAACGCTACAGCATCAATGAATAAAGTTTGATGGTACATCAGCGTCAATGAGGGATTTTATCAGACCCAGGTAATTGAGTTTGTCAAATGCTTTCGCCATCTCAAGCGATATCACAGCAACATCAATATTATCAATATTGTCCATTGTAGATGTAATATAATCGTGCATCTTTATTTTGGCATGAATAGTGGAGTAACCAGAGTGAAACCCAAACCGATTGTCGCCATATGCATGAATCATCAGGGTTTCAAAGAGTCTATCATATCTTCCTCAAGAACTTTTGAGAACAAGGGAAGAACTGAAATGGGTCTAATATCGCTTATAGATGGCAACGGTTTTAAATTGGCTGATTTCCATTGTCGGAAAGGTTTTGCTTTCTATGGACGGTGCAATAATATGAGTGAATGGTCCAGATAGCTCTTCGCAGGCAGCCTTTAGCTGGCGATGGTGGAAATTCATCACATCCTGAAGCCTGTGATGATTATATATGCACAAGAAAATCTTTCATCTTTCCAATAGACACATCAATTTTCCAAGCTTTATTGGATATTTTGATCAAATTCAACACATGTCTCCAACCTGGTACATCACATTGTAATGTACGGCTTGATTGATTAATGGCATCCGCAGCTTCAGAGTTTGAATTGAAAATAGTAGTGATAGTTGGAGTTACGACTTCCCATCCATCATTCGGTTTTTCCCGCAATCTTTGAATCCAAGCCTTTTTTGCGATTTCGATCTCTTCTCGGACTTTATTTCGATAATGGCAGTATTGCGTCAAATTATGTTCCCGGTAAGCAGCATAGCGACGATTGACCAGTAACTTTAATTTTGGGATGAACCATGGATTTTCTAGCACTCATAAAACATAGCACATTTTTCGTCTAAAGAGACTTCAGATTCAATGATAGAAGTCTTTCGTGCAGGCTTGCTTACCAGATGCACCAAATGTAAGGACTGCAGCAATTCTAAAGTGCATAGATTATTTCAATCTCCAGCAGCAATCACATTTGAAAATAAAGAATCATCACGAAAATTCAACAAAAATCTATCACATTTTGGCATTGAAGGGCATTTAAATCTGGCGGAACATACAAAATAATAACCACGAAGCAGTAGTGTTAAGTCGTTGTTGATATAGACCATTGAATATTTTTCGAATCGCTTTAAAGATTTTGCATTGCTCATTACAGAAATTTTGTTTCAGTGCTATCAAACTATACACACAGCAACCTTGAGCTGTTGGGTTTCATCTTGCCAATACGACGAAACGATTCAACTGATTCGAGTTCGATTTCCAATTCTTTCAAAAAATCGTGTAAACTGGATTCATCAGTCTCCTTTCTTTCAACCAGACTTATCGTACTGCTCTCCCTCAAACAAGAAATTATGATATTCTGACTCTTGGTAAAACGTAATTCAGTCTCATTCATGATCATATCGTCGAAATCTCTGTTGTCTATCTCCATCACATCGATCTGAGTTTTTAAGAGAGTCACAAGTAGTCCGTAACGCCTTTTGTTTATCCACTAATACAGAGATTACTGAATTAATGTGCCTGAGAAATGCCGAGAATTTCGCATCTATAATATTCTCGATGTCGGTTTTCGAGACAGGTCTATTTTCTCGTTGCTCCATGGATTCGTCATAACCAGTAACAGCAACAGTATCCTTAAGTGCCTCTGACATTTGTTCTTTCGTCAACCTGCCGATCTGGGTTGCTGACATGCGTCTTACCGCTTCAAATGTCAGGGGGTCTTAAGTTTCTCCTTTGATGACATTTTGCGAGCTCCAAAATAAGATGTTTGTGCGAACTCGAGCCTCAGACGTTAGGTTGCCGAACCTTGACAACACTCACCATACCACCGCAACATTTGCTTGCTCAGATTGCACGAAAGCTCTTGTTATTACAATGCAAGTGATGTCACAAAACCGATCGACAATCGTGAAAAGTTGTGGTAGTTAGCGTTACTGCACAGCACGTTGATCAGCTGATTTGCAAGCGACTTTTGTAGCGCCAGAACAATATGGTGTATTGTTGGGCTTGAAAGTCTAAATATAGCACAGACTGGAATTTCACTTATGTGAATGCGGAGACGAAGTGCCGATAGATCATGACGATGAACAGATCTCAGACACAAAGCGATGACCACAAAAAACAGCTAAAAAGAGGCGAAAACTCATCCAGCGAAGGTAGCAAACCACTAGAGGTGAAAGAGAACTCCACTACGGTCAGAATTATATAAAATTTTCACCAACTTGATGGAAATAAACCGCGATACAGCACAAAAGACCAAATACCACCAGAGACAAGACTACAGCCGTCCGCTCGTCAGATGTGCAGCTTAATTCTTCATAATCTCTCATATAAAGTAAAATTCATTAGGTGGACCGACAATGTAGCCACTTCTACTCGAATTTTTCTCAAAATCTTGTGACTTATTATTCAGACTTGTCGTGAGACGAGATTTCTTCGTCCCATTCCCGCGGGATTCCAATCGGATGGAAGCTTGGCCCACTGAGAAGATTCTGCTCCATTGGTCTACTGCCGTGTACATGCATGATAGTCATACATGCACATTAAGTCTTAGTGCATACATGGGAACTTACCACCCAAAGGTAGTTTCGTGTGCCATTATAGTAGATTACGTAAAGCCAGTCTACAGATAGGTCTACAATCTACGATACCAGACTACCGCACAAACTAGCATTTCGAATATCTAGGCTCGCTTCATTATCAGAGTACCTTCATGGGTACCTGTTTTTCACAAGATAGGCCCTATCATAGATTTTACTAAAATGGCTAAAAGGACTTTCGATGCTCAATCCTAACATGAACATTATGGGCCTAATAATAATAATAATAAGCAGATGCGTCCCTATATGAAATATTGCTGCCAACCGGTGTGAGTGGATAGCGTCATGTCTGCATGCAGCTATTGCAACGATATTATTAGTGGACCGTAGAATGTTCAGTCTGTAGTTTATATATATTGGTACATGTGTAATTCTGATGTGTATTCAGGCATGTTGCTCATGCGACATCGGAATCTGGTCAACCTAGATGGAAGCAGGCTTATGACAAGCGCCATGACTTCTGACACTCATCATGTCTGGCTGAAATTTCTTATTTCTAATTCATGAAAGCAATAGCAGGTCATCGAGTTGCCAATTTAACAAATATTACCTCCCCAAGGCTGTCATGACACGGCCAATCTGTAAAATAATATCATTTCATTCTGCTTTGCTATCATGATCAGTCAATTCCGTTGTAATTTCTTCAAAACTGTATAAATGTGCATATCTTCCATTTTGAAACAATTCCGACTGTATCTCCCTTGAGTTCATCTAATAAAATCGAAAGTGTATACACATTGGAGATTTAATAAATGCGGAGTTGCCATTCTACCTAACATACTTACTCTATGACTGCTCCTTATTGCATCAACTGGTGTATTTTCAGTTGCTTATATCTCGCGCACAGTCTAACGTTTCTTACAAATGATGTCATTAATATGTAGATAGAATACATGTCTTAAGATTGAAAAAATGTCAGTGGTTCTTCATTCCGCTCTTGTTCTGCCGACGCAGACCTGGTACATCGCAAATGCAGTACACAGCTTATGAAAAAAGTGACGTGCTGGTTAGCCAGCGATTGGAACGATCCGTATTCATGTTCGTTTGTCAAAGGACAAATCTTTTCCTCCCATTTTTCATTGCTGGTGAAAGAAAGATGAATCACAAAATAAAGTTCTGCCCAAGTTTCGAGTTTCAAAATTTATTGTCTGGTGCTTGTGTAAAATTGTTTGTAGGTTTTTCTATAATACTTCTGCCGATTGATTTTTGGTTGAACCTTGCTTATGTAATCCGCTTCTGATACGCTCGTTGTCACGACACTGAATAAATCGATTCTGGCATCGCTTATGCGTTGGTATTTGTAGAACGCTCTCCGAGTGAATCATTATAGTGAAAACGAAATTGTGGACAAAAACATAATGACTCCTACAAATAAAAGTCAACAAACCGCTATAGAAAGCTCTTGTAACTTGCACATGGACTTTATTAACGATGGCGCCCTCAGAGAATTATAGAGTCTGACTAAATGAATTAATAAATAATAGAGTCTGATAATAAATAGAGTCTGACAATTTGAATTGCCACTTAATATTCATTTCCAAATCAGATAAACAATTAAAACACGATATCAACAAAAAATTAATGATAGATGTAAATGCAGAATTTTCAGTTTGAACCCAACTATCAACTGTAAAAATAAAAATATAGTTTACAAGTTCTCTTGCAAGTTGCAACGACTGCTACAACGGACATCGGTCGAGTATCACTACACTGTAAACTGTGCGATACCAAAGCTACTTACGAAACCGATGTACAAAAGGAGAATAACAGAATGTACGAAAGCACTGTTGTTCTTGATGATACGCTACGAAACCAATTGGCTTTTCTATTGGATTATCTTAATCATCCAATAGGAAAACCAATCGCCTTCGTGATTTATGAATACGAACAATAGTGCTTTCGTGCATTTTGTTATTCTCCTTTTGTACATCGGTTTCGTATTGAAAATCAGCCTACTTTCGTACTCTAAAGTTTACAGTGTACGAGAGATAACAAGAGTTGCCTCTCAGTCCACCTCACAGTAAATCGTACACTGCCAAGTACATGCGAAGATGGATATCAAATATATTAGGTATGTTGTTTTTTAATCAACTAATAACTAGTAGCTGCTCGTATCGCTACATACCGAACACATGCGAACCTACGTCGCATACGAGAACCGGTCAATATTCGTATGAAATACATAACAAATCTCTGTAAATATACGAGAATCTAGCATCAATTGTTAGTTTCAAATTGAGAGATGCCATCAATTTTTGTCACGAAAGAAATTTGACCCTTTACTCAATTTATAAATAAACAAAAAGCACCAAATTCATCAACGAGCGCTTTCGTCCGTTCGATTTCATGCTGAACACGGAAGATATCTTGTTCATTCTATGTCTGCTTTAGTGACAAGCTGACTATCCATCTTTTGCACCATCATCGTCATGCCGCCAATTTGTTATTTACTTCCGTTTTCAACATGAAATAGAACGGAAGAAAGCACTCGTTGATGAATTTGTTATTTTGCTTATTTATGAATCAATTTTTATGTCTTTTCTTACCCAGCGATTTACATTGACGTCACAATTACGCTGATTGCAACAATGACAGCATCGATTTATTCAGCACCGCATTGAAGTTACTGGCAAAAAAACAATGCCTTGACAACGAGAGTATCACAACCAAATAACATTAGCAAAGTTCAGCCTAAAATCAATCGCAAGCATGAACGCATAGCACGATGAACGCGGTTGTAAAATTCACACAAGCCTCAGTCGGTGAGTCTGAAGCACGAAACGTTGGGCAAAAATTGATCTGGTAATTTAATCATAACTCCATCTGACGTCGTTGCGGACAGACGTGTTTCTCACGGCTCCTCCGTTAGATAACTTGCAAACGATAACTTCTGTGTTGTACAAGCGTTTAACGTGTGCCTTCTCATGACTTTCTTACATCAACGTGACCGCCTCACTCAACGTGAACTGTATTCCTGAACAAGTGATCTCAAAATCTTATAGCGTCGATACTTTGAGCTGTCGAACAATAACTATCAATCTCACATTTTTTCATCGACGCCTTGCTTTGTTCCATGTGCATTAGCCTACTCATCATAATCTTGATTCACATGCCGCCTCGGCTAACCTACAGTCGGTCAGATCTGTTGCGTCTTCGGAGAGATTTTCTCATACCCAGAACCACGCGCCGTCGACTTTGGTTTCACAACCTGTTGTGTGCGAATTCCTTCTCAACCAATCTCTCGCCTGCCTCACCTGCGTCATTCAATCAGACCACTTCCTGCCCCAGTTCTGTGCCAAGGCTTGATCCGAGCTCGTCTGCTATCTCGCCTGTTCAACAGTTGCGACAGCGTCAGTCCAATTACGTGCACGTGTCGGCGCCTTCCCTACTCTTGTTCTACTCCCGCGCACTTTTCAATAAGTTTGACGATCTCAAAGTCCGAGCCGCGAAAGACACGAGTGATTTAATATGTGTAACGGAAAGTTGGTTGAGTGAGTCAATTGATAATATCAGCATCTCAATCCCTGATTATCAAATAATTAGACAAGATCGCAAAGCTTTTGGGAGTGGTGTTCTCATGTACTTCAAAAATACTCTCTCTTATAAAGTAATATCTAACACAAACTTTGAAACTATAAAATCTCATGTCCTTTGCTGTGAAATTGATGAATTCGATATTACGATCGTTCTAGTGTATCACCCGTACTGGGGTGCTGTAAATGCGCACTCTACTGTTATTGACTTTATACAGTCATTGTATGATAACTCTAAAACCGAACACTTTTTACTCCTAGGTGATGTTAATGATCTCAGACATTCTTTGTGCGATTTCTATATTTATAATGACAAATTGTTAGAAATCCTACTCGTGGTTCTAATGTATTGGATATAATTGCCACTAATCAACCATCTAAAATTGATGTGCCACTTTGCATTTCTCCTCTTTACCGTTCAGATCATAGCGGTGTATTTGTGAATACATTTCAGCGGTGTATTTGTGGTGAAACTCCATCACCACCAAAGTCGTCGTTCGTGCTTGCACTACGTCATCCTACGGGGTGTTTCGCTCTGTGCTCGCATCTCAGAATTGGAAAATTATCTTAGACACTAATGACGTCGACGAAATGGCTTTGATCTTCCACCTGTTCTTGAATTATTGTTACAGCTTGTTCTTTCCTCAAAGGACTGTCCGCATGAGATCTTGCGATCCACCATGGTTCTCGCCAGCCTTGAAATCATTATCAGATGCGCGTGATCGAGCTCTGTCCAGAAGAAACCATGGAAAATACCTGAGACTGCGTGAAAAATTTATCAATGAATCAGCAAAAGCCAAACGGAAGTACTTCTCCAAACTAGCTCCAATATCTACGAGCATTTCTGAGAAATGGAAGTGTATTAACTTTCAACGTCAGAAAGTCGGTGCTTCGACTACAATAATTGACGATGCTACTGCTCACCGACTTAATGACAACTTTGCTGATAAATTCATTCCACGTGATATTCATCGATATAATGGTATTGGCTTACATCAAACATTTTCTTCTGATGTAACGCAAGTCACCGATGCAGGCGTCTATCGTCTACTGATGTCACGAAAATCAAATTCCCCTGGACCGGATGGTATTCCTGGGAGTTTCTACCGAATGTTTTCAGATTTATTAGCGGAACCCTTATCTATCATCTACAATAAATCTCTTCAAACGGCTGTTTTCCCGCAGCTCTGGAAAGCAGCTCAAATCATCTCAATCCCGAAAGACAACTCCCCCGAGCATAGACCGATCTCCATCTTACCTTTTCCCAGCAAATTGTCGGAAATTCTAATTCGAAACCATCTCCTGTCGCGTGTTGCCACATCGCTTGATCCAAGACAGTTTGCATTCATCCCCGACTATTTCGGAGGAGCTAAAAATGCATTATTAACTATTCGGTTGACGATGCTGGATCACTTCACTAAAGATTCCTCCAATTCAATCAATCTACTAGCAGTGGATTTCCAAAAGGCATTCGACTCTGTGAGTCATTTGAAGATCTTGGAAACTCTCGAAAGTTCGTTTGACTGTGATTCACATACAATAAGAATGCTTCATTGCTTTCTGAACGACCGAATTTAACGTGTGAAGTCTGCTGATTGGAAGGAGGTTGCGAGTGGAGTCCCGCAGGGGTCAATCCTGGGACTTCTTTTATTTGTACTACTGATTAATGACTCGCCGAATTTCGACAATATGAAAACTGTGGCCTACGCCGACGACATTACTTTGCTTCATCTCGCTACAAAAGATGCCACCAATAACTTCCAAGTCATGGTTGATAAATTCTTTCACTGGTCTACCGAGAAGAAATTGTTCATCAATGCCAAAAAGACAAAACTCATGCGTATTCAACGTTCCCCGCATAACTCTTTACCAATAAACATAAATGGTTCATGTGTTGATGAGGTTGATTGTGTAAAAATTCTCGGTATGCACTTTTCCTCCGACTTGAAGTTGCATATTGAATTCTCTAATGTTTACAACAAAATGTGTCGAAGTCTCTCTATTGTTAACTAACGGTAACTCACCTAACATTATTTTTCAAGTTTACATGGGACTTGCATTTTGCAATTTATCATGCTGTTGGCTGGTATTGTGTGACATTGGAGTGAAATACTTTAAGAAGTTTGAAAACCTGGATCGCTTAGCCTTGAAGTGGTCTGGCTTGACCGGCGCAGCCCCTTTGAAGAACAGATTGGATAAATCATGTATCAAATTGACCAAGTCTATTTCAGACCATGAAAGTCATCCTCTCAATTGTTTTTTCAAGAAACGCTTTCTCTGTAATAATCTTCGACAGACGAGAGCCTTGATTCCTTTGAACCGTAGACCGATGTACAATAAGTCTTTTGTTAAATACGCTGTACTCATAGTTGTCGAAATTGCACGTTGTACCTATATTGTCATACCGCTTTTTGTACTGACATCAATAAAGTCTTCATTATTATTATTAATATTGTCTTGCTTTCACCGGCAGCAAAACATGATAGAAAGGACTTGTCTTTTGACAAACGAACATAAAAAATTACCTCCTGTGTACAGTCATTAACATAATCTGTATTCAGTAAATGGCTCTGGGCGAGGGTTAGTAGTAACCCCATGGCAAAATCAAGGACAGTGCGGTGCAGTGATGAGTCATGCCAAAGTCAAGGACAGTGCGGTGCAGTGATGAGTCATGCCAAAGTCAAGGACAGTGCGGTGCAGTGATGAGTCATCAGGCGGACGCAAGGACAAAATGTGAAAGGCGGAGTCATGAGGCTGACTGAGTCCCTCTGGCAGGAAGGTGAGGGAGTTCGCCAAGGATGTAATGGGAGGAATGGGTCCGTGAGGAGAAAACCGCCCTCCCCCCAACGACTCAACTGACTAAATTGGTCGAAAAGACCAAAAGTTGTTCAGAATCATGCGAAACAAACTTCTATCAAGGTTTCAGGTTGAAATTCGTCCAAAAAATTTTTTGGAAAATGTTTCACTACGGTGGTCTCGACACTTAGGATTTTTTCGTGAAAAAAAAAATTTTCAAAATGTTGGAATGGAGTTCCGAGACCCATCCCATCGTGTTTGTCGTCAAAAGTTGGGTCGGTGAAGTTTCGGTGAAAAAACCGCCCCCCCCCCCCAACGACTCAACTGACTAAATTGGTCGAAAAGACCAAAGTTGTTCAGAATCATGTGAAACAAACTTCTATCAAGGTTTCAGGTTGAAATTCGTCCAAAAATTTTTTTCGAAAATGTTTCACTACGGTGGTCTCGACACTTAGGATTTTTTCGTGAAAAAAAAATTTTTTTCAAAATGTTGGAATTGAGCTCCGAGACCCATCCCATCGTGTTTGTCGTCAAAAGTTGGGTCGGTGAAGTTTCGGTGAAAAAAAAAAAAACGACAGAGTTAGAATGTTTATGAAAATCGCTCTAGCGGGTGAAGCAAGCGTCGGACGGAAAAACAGAGACCAGATTTGGCATCGGCGTGCCATGTTGCACCTGAATGTCATTCATGCTATGTCTCCGAAGTGAAAGGAAGAAAGATGACAGAAGCAGTAAAGTCTACGAATGAATTTTGTTCACTACGTTTTCATCGACAAAGTCTTCGTGGTGTGATTAGGGACTACATCATCTCCTTTCATCATGAAAAGGCAGACTTAGAATTTGCTATCGCTAAAGGTTACTTCGTTTTCCAACAGCTCATGGACAGTTTGATGAATAAAGATGTGAAAGGACGATTAGTTGCAGAGATTGAATTTGAGAAAGTGACTGATGAACATGCAGGTGAACGTGTAGTGTTTCATTTTGCATCCTATTCTGCAGAGACGATACATGATCCCAAAGATTTCTATCAGCGACACATGGCAAAAATTGCATCTCGACTAGATTCATTTCATGAGCATGGATCCAACTTGCTCTTATGTCGCATAAAACACATTCATATTCAACTCAATGTGTTAAACTAGATTCGACTACAAGATTTGGGAAAAGCATTCATGAGTCAGACGTCCGCGTGCCTCCTTTTCCCTGCCGCAACGAAGTCAGGGGAGAAACGGAGGTCTCTGATTGGCTCACATAGTGTCAAATGTGGATTCGCAGGAGATTATAAAAGCAGACGTCTCCCCATTTTCTCTTCATTTCATTCTCTTGACTTGGAAAGCGTGTGTGACCTGCTGAAGCCATTCTCCCCTCTCAACTTTGTCTGATCAATCCTGTTTGCAAATTTACAAGTGAGTGTCATGACTGTGTGGCCTAAACCTTACCAGCATTTTAGAAGAGAGACGCAGGAGAGTGTGTGGCCGATGATTGTACAAGCCTATTTTGTTGAACCATTGCCGCCACCGCCTCCACCACCTAGACGCTTTACCTTTCAGTCTTTTAGGGAATTGAAACTCAATTCGGGTCCTAAGCCCAAGACATTTAATTTACTGGACGATGACGAAGACTTAGACTTTGGTGATAAGCTTTAAATCCTGTGAACGCTCCAAAAGGTCCTCTTAAAGGCCACCTCATATGTCACTGCTAAGCTAACAATTTTCTTTTCTCTGATGATCATGAATGTACTTAGTGGTATTCTTTCGTTATAGACTGCCATGGCCATGAATCCTACTCCAACTGCTGCATCACTGAATCCTCAACATCTCGAGTTGTGGAATCCGAAAATTGAAAAGGTAATTCACGGCTATCCTACCTACAAACAACAAGTGCGCTACAACGGTGTTCGACTCTATCTTCAAACGCCGGCGGTATACTTACCAAAAGTGGATACGCAAGTAAATCGTTGCGGTCAAAACCTAAGCATACCTATTGATAATTGGTTGCGACAGCAGCTTGACATTTTAGAAGACTTTGTGAGGCAAAAGGCTCTTATTCCTACTGAACTGTTACAGTTGTGGCCAGAAAAGAAAACTTCTTATTATAAACCATTGTATCGCGGCACTCGCTGCTATATTTTACAAAGCAAGTATTGTAAAGTCACTTCAGGCGTGACAGTTGAACAATCAGTTGAAACAGAATTGTCATCGTTAGGTGCAGGCTTTTATTCATTTCATATTGAGGTGCCTGCTGTTTATGTGGGACCTCATCAATCTGACGGGAATTTGATTTCTCTCAATTTGCGCATTGCTCAAATTCATCATCAACCTGAGTTAACAGGATTTGATCACATTGAGAAAGTCATTGATTTTTGTGTCAAAGAGTGTCAAGAACCTGTCACTAAACCTAAACGTCGTCGCACATCAAAGAAAGATGGTGCTACCACCAAAGAGAAATCTTAAGTATTGTAATCAGTTAGTATGTAGTGAATGTGGAAAACGCGGTCTTGCGCGTTATGTTCAAGTAAAACATTGTCATCATGTTGTATGTATCTTTTGTTATGTAAAGGCAGACATCCTTGTAAAGTTCCTGCTCAATGTATTATTTTGTAATGAAGTCTTATTGATATCGTAGGTTGTCATCTTCATAGACAGTGAGGGAACACCCATGCAGGAATTGAGTGCTATTGCAATGAGAGAAAGTGATCAAACTGTTGTTAGTGTATATCATAGATTTGCCTACTGTCCTCCACACAAAGACGAATGGTCACGACGTCATGTGCATGGACTTGATCCTTCTATTTTGATTCATATTGGATTTGTAAATGAAACGTATTTGATAAGTGATTTCAAACGGTGGCTGTCAGGTTTTCATATTGTTAAGATATTAGGAAATGATTCTGAGCGAGAAGCAACAACACTTCAGTTGCACATTGATAATTTATATTTACCATGTTGGGTAGATCGTGTAAGACAAGACTATCATATGCATTGTGATCAAAAGAAGTTTAGAGATGAAATGATTTTTGACATGGCAATATGTTTCGGTGAGAGACATCAACTTTACAGACCACCATCCCATTGTAATACTAGAAATAAAGCTACCTACATTGCAAAACTCTCTTCACGCTGGCATTGTAGTCTCTATAACGTTTACGAACTGTATCTATATTATTGTCGACAGCATGGGTCTATGTAAAACATGTTTTTGCTCCTTGTGAATGAATGATGATCATTTTATGAAGTGTATTCTGTACTTGTAAATTTTGTCTGGTGTTGAATAAACTTACAGTGGAACATGATTGTTATTTCTGTTTTATTCATAGTGGAAGTCATTGAAGCAATGTGAAATCTATAGTTACATCGTTTATGATGGCGCATCGTACCTTAAGTAACCACATGTGTCATTTGACTCTTGATCAACAAGGATTGGATGGATTTTTACAAGATTGGAAACTTACATTTAAAATGAAGATGAATGATATGACAGTAGTGCTCACTGAAAGCCTTCCTCTCTTCAAAAGATTGATGGAGAGTTTACAACCTCAAGATGTAAAGGGTAGACTCGTTGCTTATATAGAGTTGAAAGATTTACAAAAACCACTTCGTTTTGGATCTTATTGCACAGAATGGATTACTCTTAGTGATCAATTTTATGGTCGTCATATGGAGAAAATTATGGAGAGAATAGCAGAGACGTTGGAAGGAAATGCGTACGTTGTTAAACATATCATGATTCAACTGAGTGTGTTTACATCCACGACTTTGTTTGATGCGCGACACATTGTGTAGATGCAATAAAGTTTTCTTTTCACTGAGTATTTTGTAATGGTGTATAGAGCAACATGAGTCATTGCGCTTTGTGCATTACTATCGGGCTCTTTGTTAGATAAATGAATGCGTCTTTGTTCAAGAAAAGGGGCGTGTCACAACATGAGTCATTGCGCTTTGTGCATTACTATCGGGCTCTTTGTTAGATAAATGAATGCGTCTTTGTTCGCTAAAAGGGCGTGTCACTCAAGTCTTTGTGAGGACTAGAACGACTTTGTAAGAGGGAAGGTTTCCACCCACGCAGTCAAAAGTTCACGTGCGATAACTCTTTGTCACATAACAAAGACAGGGAAAACGAGAAAAGGGATGTGATTGGAGCTAGGTCTGCTTATAAAACGGACGACTGAGCGCATGGCAATCATTTCCGTCCTTGCGCTAACCATGCAGTTGCTCGAAGCCATCAACGCCTCTGCTCTCGCACTGGGTACACTGAACTCCCTTACTTTAGCATTGGTAAAAATGCTTTCAATCAAAAGATAACTCATCATGGAGAAGCCGTAACCATAAAAACTCCAAGTCAACGGATAGATTATCTTAAGATTATGTCAACAAAGCATGGAGTGGCCGTGTGTGTGCCATTAGACTATTGGACACGGCTACAATTCAATACTCTTGAAACATTCCTGAAAGAAAATCTCACCATTCCCAAAGAAATTTTTCGACACAATGGGAAGCGGCCACAAGTTCCCATCATCATTGCCACATGCAGTTAGTACTGATGGTAGTAGAAAACAAAGTTTTTATGGCTCACATCACCGGAGAAAACAAACTCACTGATATGCAGGGAGAAAACAAAGTCACTCATGTGTAGGGAGAAAACAACGTCAGGAAAAACCAGTTGATATGTAAGTCATGAGATGAAGTGATCAGGAGTTGGACGCATGTTCCAAGGCACTCACTCACAACATCCCATAGAAAACGCCATGGAGTAAAAAGCAAAACATCAACCACAACAGAGTGGAAGCATTCATCATCAGACATCGCCGGACGGAGGAGGAGAAAGTTTCTGTCTGTTGGGTGGAGGTAGATGAGTGTCTGGATGGCCGTACGGTAATGAGTGGTTAGGACTCATCCAGTATCGCTTGTCTTCCCAAGCTGAGAGACCTCGTTTCCTAAACGTCGTTGTTCTGACTTGATGCGACTGAGATTTTAAAATGGTCATTTCTACTTTTTTAATTTTAAGTGAATCTAAGGCATCTTGATAGTCCCTATGTGTCATTTTTATAACGATTGACTTCGAGATGCCTTTCGCCCGTTTTATAGAAAGCTCTGAGGATTTTAGCTTCATGGAGTACATCTTGGGGCGAAGGAAGATCATCTCCTCTATCTGTTTGCCGGCACACTCATCCTTGAAGCAGCCAAGCTTCGCTTTATTTGAGGTAGAGTAAAGCGGATGGTCAGTGGGATAGTTGGAACTATCAAACTTGGGTGCTAAATATTTTAAAATGTCTTCCTGCTTGACTTCGTTCGTAGTTGTCAAAGCTTGGAAGAAGCTGTCTGTATCACCTCCTACTAATTCCACACGTTGGAGAAGAGGACATGTCTTAAAAGTGTGGTAAAATAACTTGTACATTTCTAACTTGGAGTGATCCAAGACAGATTGACCGCCATAAATGGGCTTACAGAGTTCTACTTTAGATTTTAACATTTTAAAACCAGTGATGTCTTCGGAAATGACATCATGGTGGCAAAACAACGGCGAGCGACATAACTTGATACTCGTTTCCGGATCAGTTACGATGCGATAGTCCATGCGCTTTCTTACATCCTCCATGGTTTTACCAAAGAGGGCATTATTCCTAAATTTAAAGAAGTCCTTTTCGAAAGGATTCTTGGATTCAGCCCGTTTCTTGCTATTAAATTCTATATACGGTTTTAGAAAGGGCTTCTGCTTAAACTGGATAGCGCGATGGACTTTATCAAGTTGCATCCCCATACCTAGATAGAATTTGAGGATGGAATAGTGCACGATGTAATGCTGCTTGTTCAATTGGGTGAGCAACAACTTCCTAGTGGCTTTATACTTTAAGTCATTTTCCGCCTCATATTTCTTATTGTGTTCTTCCATAAAGGGAGAGAACATATCTGGACTGACTATGCCAGATTCGGGTGCGAGAGGAAAATCAGCGGTCCTATTCTTAATGCAGTCTGGATAGATGAGGTCGACTTCAAATAAATAACCTATGTCGGTCTCATCTCCCAGTGCCATGATGTGTGCTGGATTGGAGAAGTGTTCAATGTCATGGGGCTCTACCCATTGGAAGTCAGACTGTGGCAAAGGCTTGGAGAGTGCACTCCCATACAAATTATTTTGGTCTATGTACATTAAATGCGTGGTCGATCCTATGTCTTGGGTGTTGTTGACAACATGCTTGTTAACAAATGTCAAGCCACCCCTAATACCACGTTCAAATAACGTGTACATTTCTGCATCTCGCAGTAAATGAATGCTCTCTTTCGTCATCTTGAAGGCTGACTGATAGGACAGACCCGGTAGACTAACAAAATGGACGGGGTCTAAGGCGTCCTGTTCTAATGTGACTTTCCTAAAAGTCTCAAACACGTCAGCCAACAGATAGACGTCTAATTTTAAGTAGGCAAGCATGTAGTCACCAAACGTGCAACACCTAAATTCTAACCATGCTTGCTCCGCATGCCTATAATCATCCAGCGAACAGTCCTCACCCGTCAAATCATTTTTAAACTTATCAATGGACGGAAGGGATGTCTCCTTCAATGTATCCATTGAACTAAAATAACTATAAGGAAACACCCCTTTCCGTCGTATCAGACTGTCACTTATGTTGGGATAGTCTTTCTTTAAATGTTGAGTGAGGGGAAGTGTTTCTAAATTATTAGCCAATGCGGCTAAGGAAGAAGACATAAACTGGAAACTGTCTAGAAACTTTATTTCATAGAAGACGGGCTTCCCCTCCTTCGTCTTATCGACTTGGACTTTAGCAGTGATGCACATAAATTTTTCCTTACTTTGTGCAATCACTTTAGATGACCAGGATTTCATTTTACCGAATCCATGGCGAATGATGATATGCGCATCATAACATTTGAAGTTATGAAAGATGATGGGGAGCGTTCGCCGTTTGAGCCTAAGTCTCATATTGCATTTACTGCATAAGGCAGACCTAAATTTACCACTGAGATGGCAATGGTCCCTCACTTTCTTATGTTGCTGATCATCAAAGGATGAACAGCAGCGGGGACATTCCGTGGTCCTATCAAACTTGATTTTATCGGCTTCTGTGAAGCACATGGGTTTCCTAGTTAGCTCCGTTTCATAGCGTTGATGAAAACGGGCTTTCCTATCTAAAAAGTTGAGGAAGTTATCAACGCACTCCTCGCCTTGCCACACATGCATTTTATTTTGGTTCCTATAATATGGGTGCCAAACTTCATAGCAGGCAATGGCTGCTGGCTCATGACTTAGGTCTTCTTGTTCAATATAACATTCAATGTCCGCATAGATGGTACATATGGGACTGAGATCATTGCCGTTTTCTTCATACCTATAAAATTTATCTTTGGGCATGACTTCCATTTGAAGTTTACCCGAGAGCACCACTCGTAATGCTCTTCAAAAAATGGTTTTGACCTAAAGCGCCGTGTGCAGCGATCACAGTAATAATGTTTGTTATCATAACTTTGTTGGTGGCGATACAACTTTGAAATTTTAGGATTGCCACAATAATGCCAATCTGGGTGGCTGTCGCTATACACTAGGAGAAGATTGACAACCCGGTCGAAGTTACTTTGGCGGTTGTTATACCTAACGCCCTTCAGACCTTTTTCCCACAGATGGACGACAATCTTAATATTATTCAATTTTTCAAATTGGGCGATGCCTTTAAAGTCTAATGTATTGACATCTAACCCATCAAACCTAAGCTCATCCTCCCATTCACGATAGTGAGTGATTCGTTCACGATGCACCCTTATATCATTGTAGTGAAGAATGGAGAGGACGGCATACTTGAAACACTGGGACTGACACTCTACATTGATGACAGCCTTTTTGTCAGCCAGTGCTTTGGGGAGGGTGAAACAACCGCTCTCTTGTAAATTTTCTAAAAGATTTATTTTGATGTCTACCTTCTCTATCCCATCAAAGACCAGACCGCTGTCTCTTTCATTAAATTTATTTAAGTTGTTGACGAGATAGGTCGCATGTCTTTCTACCCACTCGTTTACATCACCTATGAGATCAGCAGCACGGGAGGCTATCCTAATGGTCACAGTGGACTCTACTTCGCCCGTGCTACTGTCTACCTTATTGAAACGAGCAGTGAGATAGAACATGCCCTTAAGTAAAAATCTATCTAATCTCGCCAACATTTGATGAATTAAGACTATATGATTCATCAAGAAAGGATGAATGTCCTGCACAGCTTCAGAGCTTACTAACTCATAATCGCGAACGAGCCTCTCAAGGGAAAACTTGCTCAGCCTTAGAGTGACGTTGTTGTCAGTGTAAAGCTCAGTGGAATGAGTGTGACAGAGTGTGTGCGAAGAAAGCACAAACTCTGTAGGAAAGGTCTTCTGACACGAAGAACAGGAAAAGCCGATGTGCGATAAAGAATGCTTCCTACCTGTTGTTGTCGGTGGTTGCCTCACACTGCCACAGGAACCGCCTTCGATGTGGACTCGCAAGTTGGTGTTGTTGTAGAACGTGCGTCCACAACCTTCACACTTGGGCCGTTGAGGGATCGGTCGGCGTGTCTTCTCCAGTTCTCCCTTCGCTTTTGGGCAGAGAGAATGCCGGTGTCGCCGAAGGCAGAATGGCCTTGCGAAAACCTGCCCGCAGTCCGTACAGCTGAGCTGTCGAGCCGTAGGTCCTTCTCTCTCCATCACACCTTCCTCCTCGATTGCAATCTCCCTCTGCTCTCCGACGATCTCCAACTCCATTTCCTGCTCCTCCAACAATCTCTCCACCGACTTGACGGACATGAGAGGGAGGTCGGCTGCTGCAGGTGGTGGTGGTGATGCTGGGATGACGATGGGACGGGCGGGAACGTCACCGTCCAGGAGGTAGGCCGCCAGATCTGTTGAGAAAAAGAGAAAAGAGATTAGTAACATGATCAGCACTTCAAGTTTGAAGTCTTAGCCCCCTATTTCCCAATCACGACTACTTACCATCTAAGGACTGTAACTTCGGCAGCAAGGATGAACGCGGAGGAGGCAGGAGAGGGACACGGGCCGAAGGTGGAAGGGTCCTTGGCTTTGGTGTCGGAGGGATGTGGCGACGGGGAGCAGGGACTGGCACAGGTACCGGTGCTGGCGGTGGTGGAGGTGGGGCAATGGCCGAGGTCGATGGATGGTAGGGAGTTGTTTGGTTGGCAGTGGTGGTGGAGCGGGAAGGTAGGGCCGGAAATTCCTCGCGGTATTTCCGCCTCGCGGCTTCCTCCCACTTCTCCTGCCTTGCCAAATCTGTAGAGAGGAAAAAAAGAGATGAGATTAGAGGTTGCGGAGACAACAATGATGGAGAATGAACTATACGGATACAGAAGTGCTAAAACATGACAGCATTAATCCATCAAGATACTTACACATTCCAAGTCGCTCGTAGGCTTGTCCGATTGCTTCTACAGGGACGGACTCCCCATTGACGAACGATTCTTGCACTGAAACGGAAGAAAAGAGGGTGGTGAGAGATTTCACCTAAACACATCACAATGCATTTTTTTTCGAAATGTTAGTTTCGGTTTTGAAAATCATGGAGTAGGGAGAGGTTAGGGGTCTTCATTTTCATTGAAAATTAATAAGGACATGATTCCTACCCTCTTGATGTTATTTAGAGGTTTATGAAAATTAATTCTTACGTTCAACACACACACACACACATGCAAACGTAATGGTGTTAGTTAGAGTTTTATTAGCACAACCTGTACCTCATCCTTGCCCCATTGCACAAAAACTTACATTGCTTAATCGTCTTCCTCTCCTTCTCAGCACAGACGCGATACTCTTCGATTTTCGTAAACTCCATTTTGGTAGATAAGGTTTAATTAGACTTTGTCAACGCAGATTTCAATCACTGAAAAGGAAAGATGAGAATCGTTTCATTTGCCTATTCAACGTTTATCATGGGAACAATCATTGAAGTAACATCTAATGAGTTACATTTCACTCTACTCCATATCATAAAGACTAACCTTTGTTGAATGGCTAAAGTACTCTGACCTGGCGAGAGAAAGCATCACGTTGAGTATGAAGTCGAACGCCCAACATGAGCAACGGCTCAGAGGTTTCGGTCTAACAAACGACGAACAACCCGTGCAACGCAATCCCTCTACGGCAGCACCCGCCGTCCCGAAGGAACGCTCGAGCAAAGGAGGTATTACAGCGATTTTATGTTTTATGAGCAGAAGCGAATCTCTTGATAGCAAGAGACTACATGAAAACAACCTGATAGCAGGAGCTCACCGACACTCACCTTGTGAAAGATAAATGTGAAGAACAGAGCTGATGCACTGTCTTTTATAAGATTTTCCTAAGCGGTGAATGGATGAGACCTCTCGTCCAATCACAGACGAGCTAGAGTTTCCGATGTGCGCGCGCACGTTTGTAACGCGTTCTTGAAATCGTGTTAGGCAAACATGATGTTTAGAAATAGACTCAAGCATGGAACCTGAAGTCAATACATTGAAACATGATGATTGCACGATTCGTTGTCATCAAGAGAGCTTCGGAGGCTTAATACAAGATTACATCCTTGAGTTTCAAAGGGAGGAGACAGAATTGGAAGCATGTTTAGACTACACACGAAAAATATTTACGGAGTTGATATCTTATTTCAAAGACAGTCTCATCAAGGCTCATTTAATTGCACATATCAATTACATTCATTTTCCGCAAGGTGAAGTAGCGGAAAGTGTTGATTTTCAATTTCCTTCCTATGGACAAGAATATGTTACTGATGCTTCTGAGTTTTATACACGGCATCTGCAGAAGATTATTTCTCGGATGGACAACTTTCATGGGTACGACAATCATTTACTTCTGAATAAAATAAACCATATTGCCATTGCTATTAGTAAAGTGGGTTTCAATGATGTTAAATCAAAGACCAAATAAAGTATTTTTTCAAGATACTTGTGTTGTGCTTAACTTTCTAATGCTGCTGTGAGTTCAGTCAGTCATAAAATTTCAATTATCAACATTTTCTAACTATACATCAACCTGTGTTGTAGTAAAACTTTTACAAAACATGATACACTTTCTGACTAGACTTACGAATACAACGTCAATGTCAATGATCAAACTTTATTTTCACAAACATGAGTTGTAGTAAAAACTAGTTGACTACACTAACGCTTACATTTTATGACATGTGTGTTTCATAAAACATCATGATCAAACTTTTCTAACTATACATCAACCTGTGCTGCAGTAAAACCTTTGTACAACATGTTAGTTTCTGATGACACTGACAAGAGCTTGTTCACTAGCGAAGAGAGAAGTCTGTTGTGTTGCATGTGGTGCAAGGGTGGCCTCCCATTTCATTCCATTCATCATTTTTCTTCCCCTCTGCATTCCATATACGTAGATATGTGGCGGGCTTCGGACCGCTTTAGCTGCATTAGAAGGTAGCCCTTAAGAGGGCTCATGAGGCGTTCCCGACGAAGGGTGATGAAAGAATGTGTTGCATGTATGAAAGTTGATCTTATGTTTTTAAAAAGACTAACGTCTAACTTGGACGGGACTGGCCGATCCTGCTGAGAGAAACTCTTAGTCTCTCTATGTCAGCGGTATCAACCTCCTCTACTACCACCCGACTGTCAGAGGGCGGTATATAGCCCCACTCTGTTGAATCGGTATCATCATCAAAAGCCGAAGAACCAATTCGAGCAAGATTGTCATAAATCCTTTCTCGCTCTTCAGCCCGCTGAAACTCTTCAAATAGATTTCTCGGCTTCAACCGAGACTTGTCAGGAGAGCTGACCGGAGTGTTCGGCGTCTGCATGACTGAAATGAAATTAAATGAGAGTCAGCGGTTTATATACCCAGGGAGCACAAAGCCATGATTCAGACCTTCCTTATTTGACCATGCTTTTAACTTGACAACAGCAGTTTTACCATGTATGGGCATCGGCAGTCACCATGCTTTCTGTTTCCAACTCCCCACACAAAGACGGATTCCCCTATGACGCGAAAAGGTTTGACGTCAATACTTGCAGTAACCACCCCATTTTTACCAAGTTACAATGACAAACGATAGACGTTGCCAAGCCTGAGTTACTGGGCTTTCAGTCGTGAAGGCCCATGCTATACAAAGACAGAATCGATAGTCGCCCAGTGCTATCACGACGACAACTTCGCTTAGAGGAAAGACAAGTTAAGCTGATGAATCCGTCACAGGCATTTCTCAGAGGGGATCTTATCCCAACTCCAAGACCTCGACCCACAAATCCAACCTCGAGCGGACAGAGCGTGCGTCATGTCACTGTGTTGGTATCCGGGCCCCGATTTTGACATGAAAATCGGTGGAGTTATTTACATCAGGAAACAAGTCTCGAGCCGAAGCTCGCCTCTGGCAACTTTGTAAATGTCTTAGTTGAATTCAGCAGGGTCGAAAACCCCAGAAAACCTCCAAAACTAGTGAATTTAAATTTTTTCAACTTTTTAGCACTACTTACGACATTTTATAAGTAGTCAATCACTTAGAGCAGGTCAATAGCAACCGAACCTTTTTTGAATCAAGTCAAACGGACTTGTAGAAGCAAAGTTACAAGCCTTTAAAGTTTTGGAGTCTTTTATGGCCTGGAGACGAAGGCCATCTCCTGGCGAACCTCTAAGTCTGACGCCTTAGCTGATATCAGCAATGAAATTTTCTAAGTCGGTTTCTTACAGAAACCCGGAATTTGGAATGTCCGAAGCTATCATCGGAGCTCAGAGAGACGACCTACCTTTGACAATCGCTCTCTTCTAAATGAAAAGTCTCTGTCGGTTCCCGCTTATATAGTGTGTGGCGATCAGCTGATGACGTAACACCCATCATCCAAAAACTTTAAACCCGTCTATCTCCGGTTCTAGTGCTCCGATTGAGTCCAAATTTTGAGTGTCAGGTTTTCTCGCTCTCCCCTTTCATTTAAGACATCCCTCGACCCTCTACGATGACCAGAAGCCGAGATGAAAAAACTCGTTTTTTCAAAAAGTTCCAAAATCTTGGAAAATGCACAAAAACTCGATTTTTAACAGGCTCTCATTTGGAAACGGAGCCTGCCACGCATCTGAAAAGAAGAGATCCTAGAGAACAAAGCGCGGTCTTGCCCCTAAAAGAAACCCGAGCTCTTCATTCACTTCCAATCCCCCGCTATTCATCGTCAAAGTTGGCTAAAAAAGCGACATTTCACATTTGGACTTGAAAAAATCCTAAGTGTCGAGACCACCGTAGTGAAACATTTTCGAAAAAATTTTTTGGACGAATTTCAACCTGAAACCTTGATAGAAGTTTGTTTCACATGATTCTGAACAACTTTGGTTTTTTCGACCAATTTAGTCAGTTGAGTCGTTGGGGGGGGGGCGGTTTTTTCACCGAAACTTCACCGACCCAACTTTTGACGACAAACACGATGGGATGGGTCTCGGAGCTCAATTCCAACATTTTGAAAATTTTTTTTTTCACGAAAAAATCCTAAGTGTCGAGACCACCGTAGTGAAACATTTTCGAAAAAATTTTTTGGACGAATTTCAACCTGAAACTTAATAGAAGTTTGTTTCACATGATTCTGAACAACTTTGGTCTCTTCGACCAATTTAGTCAGTTGAGTCGTGGGGGGGGCGGTTTTTTCACCGAAACTTCACTGACCCAACTTTTGACGACAAACACGATAGGATAGGTCTCGGAGCTCAATTCCAACATTTTGAAGATTTTTTTTCACGAAAAAATCCTAAGTGTCGAGACCACCGTAGTGAAACATTTTCGAAAAAATTCTTTGGACGAATTTCAACCTGAAACCTTGATAGAAGTTTGTTTCACATGATTCTGAACAACTTTGGTCTTTTCGACCAATTTAGTCAGTTGAGTCGTTGGGGGGGGGGCGGTTTTTTCACCGAAACTTCACCGACCCAACTTTTGACGACAAACACGATGGGATGGGTCTCGGAGCTCAATTCCAACATTTTGAAATTTTTTTTTTTAAGAAAAAATCCTAAGTGTCGAGACCACCGTAGTGAAAATTTTCGAAAAAATTTTTTGGACGAATTTCAACCTGAAACCTTGATAGAAGTTTGTTTCACATGATTCTGAACAACTTTGGTCTTTTCGACCAATTTAGTCAGTTGAGTCGTTGGGGGGGGGGGGGCGGTTTTCTCCTCACGGACCCATTCCTCCCATTACATCCTTGGCGAACTCCCTCACCTTCCTGCCAGAGGGACTCAGTCAGCCTCATGACTCCGCCTTTCACATTTTGTCCTTGCGTCCGCCTGATGACTCATCACTGCACCGCACTGTCCTTGAATTTGGCATGACTCATCACTGCACCGCACTGTCCTTGATTTTGCCATGGGGTTACTACTATGGTTCAAACCCACTTTGACATATTCAGGGACAACGATCTGAGACTTTGCGAGAATGGAGCACATGTGCCTCTTTCTTCTGCGATTTTCTCATTATTTAATAATGTTTTAGGTGTTACGTTCTAGCGAGATAACGCTTGTCGATATCTTCATAGCCTCCAATATGGAAATCTCACCGGGTGGGTCACATGGTTTACCACCGCCAGTTCTTCGCTGTCCTTTGAGCATCGCAGTAAGTTCTTTCATCGCTCTAAATGAATATTGTAGGCAAATCAGTGATTTGTGTAGATTTTGTCAACCTCCCTATAATCGGAGGGACCATGCAGTCACAAAGTCTTATAGGACCCGTTCATTCTTGATAATTTTGATTTGAGAATATGACTGTATGACCGGTGCCATTCAGATGAAGGAAGAACCAAAAAAACGGATCACCATATACATGTAGAATATGTACTTATATATTTTGAATTAGTTACTAGATGATGATGTTCAGCTTTTCCTACCCAAATCTGGAGTCTTGTACGTATTTTTCAGTGTTGAAATATTATCTTGAAATTGTTTTATTAATTGAAATTTTGTCTCTAGTCACAAACAGCCTGCTTGCTGATATTTTAGTAACCAATGCGGGTACAGTCTTAGTTTTCAATAGATGTAGGCTTGCTATGGTTTCATATTGACGCAGATATTTTCTCAAAGAGAATGTTTTGCTTCAGGATTATTTTGAAACAGATTTTCTTTTGTTTATGACAGATGAAATATCAGCATATCATCAGCTGTTATGTATATGAACAAAAGAAATTGTGTGACTCGTCATGATTTATTCTCATGCATTAACTCTATTTATCAATCGAAAATTTTGTTCATTCCTACGTGTACAGCCATTGAATTGCTATCACTGACATGTATACGTATGTCCATAATCTGGAGAAAATAATATCATGTATCATTTCACAAAATGCTGCTCATTGTTGAAGGTCGTCTTAATAAAATATGTGTTGTGGTGAATTCAATTACCGACATAAGCTGTGTTCTCGTCTGATGAATGATAAGGGAGAAATACTTTCTAGGGTAGATTTTTATGAGGAAGGATTATTCATTTGCTATAGCTGATCTGCTTTATGTTGCAGTTTTTAAGGTTGAAATTGCCCGTACTATGATCATCAAAATAATTTGTCATCGTCCGATAATCAATATGTGCGTGATATTAAGACAACATACTATTTTGATGACGCATGAAAAATGTGTCGAAATCGTTATAATAAGAAGCGCTTTGAATGTCAATATTAAAGAATTTGATATTCATAATACAATTTAAATAAATATTGCATAAAAGACGGAATTATAGAGTAATAGGTAGAGTAGAGTAGCAACTCAGTATTAATTAAATCCCCAATGTGTATGCAGTTTTGATTTAATTAAATGAATTCGAGTTGAGAATCAGAAACAAATGTCAAATAAGTAAATTTATGCAAATTTGAAGAAATTACTACGGAATTGACTGATCATGATAGCAACACAGAAGGAATAGTAGGAAATCTCTACAAAAAATTAATTTTTTGATACAAAAATTTTCCCTGCATGCTGACATTTTTGAGTCGACACTCTACCTACTACAGTATATGCTTCCTCTTTGGGCGTAATCATTGATTTATGCAACACAGCAGGGTTGGAACCGACCGCCGGCCCGGCCGCATACTTTGAAGACTGGCCGGTCAATTTAATTAGACTCATGTCGACCGTTGACGACATTAAGTCTAGAATAAACTGCCTAGTCAATCATTACAACATCAAGAGCATGTAAATGTAACATCATTTGAGAGTATCTACATGTATGTCCTGCGACATAGATATTGCGAACTGTTCTTTAATGACTGCCGGCAACTTATGCATGTAGTTCAATCAGCGACGTAGGCAGGGGTGAGCGATGGGAGCGGCGCTCCTCCCTTTGCTCAAGTAAAGAAAGAGATTGCAAGATTTTACAATTTAAAATGGACACATAGCTGAGCGAAGAGAATATATCAAAGCTAACATTCAAATGCATGAACTCAATGTTATGATTTAAAATTTAAATTTAAACTCGATTATGATTTAATTGAAACCTATCTGACTAATACATCGTCGCAATTCCTTCATTTCATTCCATTCATAATGGGATGGAGGTCCTTCAAACAGCTTGTCTGTTGGAGCAGTTCTGGAGGCTCCCCTATCCGCAACATTCATTGGTTGGTAAACGCTCTGCTCGAGTTTACCAAAAGGAACTGTGCTGGGACGCTCCAATCCGCAACATTTGTCGGTTGGAGGCATTCCGCTCCATTTCGCCTAAAGGAACTGTACTGGGGCTCTCAAATCCGCAACACTTGTCGGTTGGAAGCGCTCCACTCTGAGTCTGGTATATATCTACACGTACATCCCCAGACGGTATTCACTACAAAAAATGGCTGCTGCATGTACAATGTACACTTGCCTGAGTAATTATCGCATGTCTTGAATTTGCAATTGTAACACACCGTACTACCGCATTATATGGAGAGAACTCGTTGGAATTGTGTGTGTGTTGCTTGAAAGAGGTCAAGGAAGATAAGTTTGAACATATATACATTTTGAAGTTGACAAATGTCGATGTGAAGCTTTCCCCACTGTCTTATTATATTTCCTACTGCAGACACATTTTGCGATTTTTTACGATATGTTTCTCGATTTTCACGGATTTTCGAAATTTATCCTGCATAAATTATGATCAGTAGTTTATAATACACAGCTATATATATAGTTCCCGGTTTTCGAAAGATTTTGTTGACTGGTTATTGTAATAATACAAATAAGCTAAAGCCGAAGTCCAAGCTTTGGCTTTTCACAGCGACAAAGAAATTCTTACGCAGGCGATTGATAATGTCATATACATGTAATTGATTAATGAAATCTAAGAAATATTCACTTATTAATGTGCTTTTACAGCTTCTATTATTTTCTACATTATTTAACCTTTGACTACAAGAATGTTCCAGTAGCGATCTTTCGGATACATTGCAGATGCGCATTGCTACTATCTCTGAGGCGCATAGATTACTTCTAACGCATTACTGCGCTTGACCCTTGGATCACCTTGATCACAATAAGGGTAAAAAATCTATCACTATTTATTTAGACTTTGATTTTAACATAGGGAAATATTGATTCTCTGTGACTTAAACTTCACGTAAATGCATAGTTAAGATCTGCACAGCTACAACGGCATGCTTACGGCATAGAAATTATAAATAAGAAGTGTTTTAAATGCAGAAGGAATGCAGCGACCACTTTCACACTGTTCGTAAAAAATGTTTTGAATAAAAAATAGTTTGTTGAAAATATAGTTTGATTGAATTAGATTTTGCAATTTCTTTGATGCATTATGAAAATGTGCATAACAATATGTCAATAAGTCAGCAAATATTTATTTCCAAAAAACTTTGGAAAACATATAGGAGAAGATGGAGAACAAGCATGTGAACAACATTCGTGTTTCAAACATAACTATAAAAACTCAGACATCAAATAGTATATACATTTCAAGCGTGCGGTCAATTTCAACAACAAAAAATCGTGTTCAGGAAGGAGAGGAGAAAAATTTGCTTCTAAATGTCATTCAGTTTGTGTTCTCTGTAGTAGACTGTCGCAACTCTTTAGCTTTTTGAAGGAATTTAGCAATACTTTTAAGATTATTTGGAATATGCGTGCTCATCAACTAAGTAAAACTCAGTTGCACTTTCACAGTGGCATAATATCGGTGCTCCTGTCGTAATTTCTGATTTATTGAACATTCAGTCATTAAATGATGCAAATTTTCTACCCGTGAATCACTGCATAGCTCACATCGACGTTCTTCATACCTCAAACAATTTCCATAAATGGCGGTGGTAAAAAGTTATGGTATAATGCTCTAAACTTCAGTAAAATATTCATATAGTTATAATCGATATCAACATTTAGATATCACTTAATAGTGTCCTCAAACAGGCATAACTCCAAGCAATTTAGCCCACAACAGCACCCCTTCAACAGCACGGTTCATCACCGATCTTGGAAGGCGTATAACATCTGCCACAAATGATTCAAGAGAGGCCACTTGGCTGAGACAAAGGATCAGCATGAATGTACAAAGGGGAAACGCGGCTGCAATTCTCGAAGCTTAACTTTTTACTTTTTTCATGACTTTTCTTTTGTATTCATTGAATAAAATACATGCTACTTTTGTGCTAGTTGTTATTTAGCCCAGAATGGCTGTTTTTTGCTGAGGACATCTACTGTTCCCTATGATATAATCAATCAATCAACTTTTTTTAATTTTAGATATAATTGTTTATCAACAATGAACTGTGTATCCCATAATTGAGATAGGCTAAGTTTTATACGCAATTGCTTTATTCGCCAACACCATGTGTATCTACTATATTCTCCGTTTGCATAACGTGTAAGATAAAATTCGGCTTACACATGATTCAAATTGGAACAAAGAATGTTAATATAATCAAAATCTACATTAAAATAAAAATTTTGACATAGAGAAAATAAAGACATTTATAAATTCATCGCTGCTTGGTAGTTCTAAGATGTACCAGACTTTGGTAGTGGGAGGGTTGATGCTCTAGTCCCTGCAGATTCACCGTTGTACATTGACCTTCATGTATATATATCGCATTTTCTCGAATATAACCCACGGGTTGAGTGATTTTTTTACATTTTAAGCGCAGATTCTACACGAGGGCGGGTTCCATTTGATGACGGTTGGTATGAATAAATTTTTGAGCTTGTGATCTACCGCCCGATATTTTAGCAATTAAATACAGACATTGTGTACAATGGCGATGAGTCGGAATACGAAGAGGAAGAAATCGAAGGAAAAAAGGAAAACAAGTGCCGTGAATTCAAGACACAGGATTTACAGAAAGTATAATCAGTTGCCTATATTAGGTGACGATGCATGAAAAGACAATTTTGATTTTACTTTGATCTTCGGTAACTAGGTGAAAAGACCGAAATGTGATTGAGTATAAATTAGATCCTTCAAACTGGGCGCATAACACTAATATCGAGGGGAGGAGTCATGACATCTGAAACTGCAGAGCGGAAGTTAGAGTGGCCATTTAAGAGAACATAAACAATCCCTGTAAGTCTGCATGCAAGGTAAATAGGGGAAAGGGTACATTTAATCAAGCGCGCCGAGGCGGAGATGAGTAGTTTTACTCACCATGTAAAGAGTGGTGGCGGGCTATAAGCATGTGTAGTGTAAAGTAAAAAGTATGTTTGAATATTGAGTTGTGTCCTGAAATTTGAGATGCACAATTACCACTTTATATCAGAACTTGCTCTTCGACGTTCGAGTATATATCTATATTGAACATCCAACTTTCGGATGACTGACCACCGTCCATCTTCAGGGTGGGCACAGCAATGAAACGAGAAAAAAAATAAATTAAAAACGAACGAAAATCACTAAAAGTCAAGGTTGCATTAAAGCACAATAAATAGACGGTAAACCTTCATCTTTTTTGAAATTTCTAAAAATAGAAGCCGCATGTCATTAGATTGTCTTGTGACGGTCTCTGTATTGCCCCAGTTCAATGAAGTTCAACATGCGTGGTGCCACAAGCTAGGCCATCCCAACATAATATTAGGAAGGGACTTTTTTGTGCCCAATCATGTTGAAAAGTTAATTCATTAATAACCACCAAAAAGACATAAGTAATCAGTGTAGCAAGGAAATTATACAGAAAGAAAAAATTATCGAATTATCCAACATTTTAATCAAAAATGGCAGCAGTAACAAGAATTTATCTAAGGCTGCGTTTACACGTGCAACTTGATTGCTGACATTTTTCGATCCATGATCAGTCAGAAAAGAATGGACAAACAATTGAAGTAAAGGGATGCCTTCAATAATTGTGCTTCGTGCGTCACCAGACAATAGCAATCTAGCGAATGGTGATAAAGAGAAATGCATTGATTCATCAGCTTATCATCCTCTGAGTTTCAACTAGGGTTCAGCCGTGTTGAACTTTATCTGCCACTTTTTACTGACACTCAGCCCCACCGCTCGCCACCATTTAAAAATGCTCAAGAGGAAACATTTTGGGCCATCCCAGAATTTCATTCAATCCTTATACATGCGCGCCTGTTGTGCTATGTCCAAGCTGTCTTCATGACAAATTCCACAGACTTTTGAAGCTATGGACAAATAATTGAAATTTTTAACTTACCAAAAACGTCACTTTTTTAAGATTCTAGTTTTTGGTTTGTTGGCAGCAGTCTCAAACAATGTATTGCGAAGGAATTGTTGAAATACTAAATTCGTCTCTGACTGCAGCAATCAAAAAGTCAATAAATTTTGCACACAAGATGGATGAGAAACGAAGGATCACTGAATAAGCTCTAATTGAAGAAATAAATTCTCTATTTGCAGTCTTCATACTTCAGCATGTAATCGTTTAGCTTTGATTGAGTTCGCGCTTTTACTTATGGACTGTCACACGAATACTTTCACAGATGTATCATTTAAACAGTGTTTGTATTTCTCTTCCTTCTCCAACTTTGTCTTTCATATTTCCATTGTCACGAATTTCATCAGAAAAGCAGGTATTTCTATATACTTCCCTAATTGCCCGACGGAATTTAGCAGAGATTTAATATGAACAAGAAACAACAGCGAATCTTGCAGAGTATGTCAAAGATACAGGTGAATACTAAAATCAAAAGAAGTTAAAAGTAAAAATTAAAAGCTTTAAAGAAGACAATTTACCAGCCATTGACATGCTAAAGCCACGAAAGTACAGGAAACTTTGCGCATGCAGTGATATCTGGTGCAATGATATCATTTTCACTATCGTGATTTCATCGAAATGTCTATGAAACAAAAGTAAAATGTTTTCCTCTAACATTACATGTAGGAATCAGCCACTCATATCAGAAAATACGCAGCAGTTACTCAAATCGCCTCGCATGCTACCAATCACAGTAGTCAAAATGGCAAATGTCCGTATCATAGGCAAAGATAGAAAAAAGTCGGATTTGATTTTTCAAACACTTATTGACTAAGAATAAGCCTGCCATGCAGCGTGCAACAAAGTAATAAGGAATTTACTCTTTTCTGTATCACCCTTTGTTTACTGAGCTGACCGCTTTCTTATCCATATCACAATATGCTTCTTCCTATATTAAGTAACAAGAGGATTTGGAGACGTGCAATTCTGGTGATGACTCTCCTGATGTGTAGTTGTCTCTTGTATTCACAATTTCAATTTGGTAAGTTATTGATATTGGTGATGTTTGCAGGACAAAACAAGTGCACATTATATATTCTTATGCCCTTACTTCTTTTACTTGACTTTAAAAAATCTGTGTTAATGTCCTGAAATTAAGAGAGTTGTGGAATTTATAATGCATTCGTAGGTGCGTAGTACTTCTTGAAAAATTAATTATGTGACATCTCATTAATTTTATGTTCAATATAGATAAAGCAGATTATGGAAAGTTAAGTATATGGCTCCTTGTGCACTTTTCCTCAGTTTCTTTTATTAAAATTTCAATTAAATGTATGCATGACATGCAGATTCACCAGACGCTATCAAACTTTCCATTACTCTACTAGTCAAACGAATATATATTTGAGCAAAATCAGCAGTTTAATCAAGGTTGGGCAAAATCTTGGGCATAATGGGCCTATAAGATCTTGGGTAAACTCTTGGGTAGGCTCCCAAGACCCATGATCAAATATCCACGATCGAAAAATCAGACCTCAAGATTGTGAGATTATTGCTATGTTTTAACCTATTTGGTAGCCGTTTTCCCATATTATAAACTGATCAACAGATTTTATAAAAAATTGAACATCGTATTTTTGTGAGAATTCTGTCTATACATGTTTCAGGTGCTTTAATGCTCTATTGGTTCACTTACATGCGCTATAAGTATTTCTAAAAACTCAAAGCTCGGGTATCTCTACAGAAATGCTTATCAAGTTACGTACCTAAGCTATTGTTAAATTTCATTTATCCTCACTCTTCATATCTAACATTTATTTGATTATTTTGTAATTCAATATGATTTTGATTGGTTTAATTCTTATAAATATCATTTTTTTATCATCATGCCTATTATTATGATCACCATTCCTCATTTTCAACTCAGGCAGGGTAGTAAAATTAAGCTGAAGTTACGCATGTGCATCTGACAAGTGCTCAGTAATCACACTTAGCAAGC
>CAJQUW010001541.1:102500-249127 GCA_907163375.1 Prostheceraeus crozeri | reverse complement strand
ATACGGTTTTGGTTGAAACAAACACGAAAATCTCTTCACTCAGAAGTTCAAATCTTATTATCCACCAAAATAAATTCAATGCAATTTATTAAAACTGCAGAAACGTCTCCCGTTTAAGCGGAGGGCTTCCGGAAACTATCGCAGTTAACAGTAGTGTTGGGGATGTTTTTCACGCTTATCTGGAGTGCACTGTAATATGTAGACCTATATACATATTGTATTATTGAATGAATACACTTTAGTTGACGACTTTACGTGCAGGGTCCATTTTAGGGTGGGTTATCTTCCAGAAACTGTGGGGAGTAAATTCTACCACAGTTGTAGAGTCTTTATTCATCAGCAAATCAAACTTTCAGAATGTTTCATAGATTGATGAATTATTTGCCAGAAAGGGTAGAATGATATCTAGATATCAATAAATAAAAGGACTGCAAGGTATTTAGAAATCTATGATTTCATTCAAGCGCTCTATGTTGCGAATGCAGATACACGGATCAATATCTATGAGACCATTCTAGCATGTCATTACAAACCTTGATATTTATGTCAAGTGACCATCAGAGTACTCGTTGATAACTACACAGTCCTTCCATCCACAAGTATGGGTTTCGTCTCGTTTCATACCTTTGGGCACTCTGTGGTCTGCACAAGCGGTGAGAACAGGAAAACTGCATTTTTGATCGGCTAGAAATAATCTACATTCTCTGATTATTTTCGGATTTGATTTGGTAAGATAACCTTTAAGATATCGATTTCCCTGAGTATTCTTGTTACAGGAATACTTCAAGGAAACATGCATTTCCGTGCTGGAACAGAAGTAAGCGCATCGAGATGTGAACATGCACAGACATTGATCTTACCCGTGAAAGTTCCGGACATGTATCCTGGGTTACTGCTCGTCAAGAAATCTTGTCTCATACGACCACTTGGCAAAGTCACATCCCAGGCAGGAACACTGCAATGGATTTTCGCTTCACCACCGCCTGAGTTCCGTCCTTTGATGGTGAAATACAGAGCACGAGAATGTTGTTCTATCCACTCCTCACCAATGGTTGTTGGACCGCCAAGTTCTTTGTCCGCGAAGACATCACTTCCTCCGGGAGCAGTTCCAACATCGAGGAAATAGCGAACCTGGAAGAACGGCTGCTGTTAGAGAAATTGAGTGATTTTTCTCATTGCTTAGGAATTCAGCAATCTTTCGATTTTGGTTGGTAAAGGAATAATTTGTTGATCATTTTCGCCGACAAATGTGTTAGTCACTTTTGTATCGTTCATGTTCAACTTTTCCGACAAAGACTGAAAGATTGTAGAACTTTCATATTTTGGTCATTTTCTGTGTAATATTGTAAATGGAAGACTTGATGAACATGAATGGTTGCCAACAGCAGCTAAAGGTGGGAGGGTGAATGTTCTCCCCCAAATTCGGTTCCAAAACTCACATCTTTCAGATAATTGGTATTCAATGAAGTCAGAAGGGCAAGAAAATGTACAAATTCGAGGCCGCGAAGTGGGCGAATCACAGCGGTTTCACAGAATAACTTTTTCTCTAAATCTATCACAAATGTCCAATGACCAATGTGCTAATGCGAATATTTCTATGGAAATTTATCTTGCCCTCCCAGAAGGACGAGATAAGAAGTATTACCCTGCGACAATTTTCATATCATAGCAGATTAGCTTCATAGATTTCGAGGATAACAATATAATAATCACGCCTAGATTTTAAAGCATCAATGAGTCGTAGAGGCGAGTCCACAAAACTGCCGAGGTTGTATCCGACATTGATGTCTGAAAACATGATTGATGCTCTAGTGAATGCTATGTATCCGAGATTGATGTCTGAAAACATGATTGATGCTGTAATGAATGCTATGTATCCGAGATTGATGTCTGAAAACATGATTGATGCTCTAGTGAATGCTATGTATCCGAGATTGATGTCTGAAAACATGATTGATGCTCTAGTGAATGCTATGTATCCGAGATTGATGTCTGAAAACATGATTGATGATGCAGTGAATGCTATGTATCCGAGATTGATGTCTGAAAACATGATTGATGCTCTAGTGAATGCTATGTATCCGAGATTGATGTCTGAAAACATGAGTGATGCTCTAGTGAATGCTATGTATCCGAGATTGATGTCTGAAAACATGATTGATGCTGTAGTGAATGCTATGTATCCGAGATTGATGCCTGAAAACATGATTGATGCTCTAGTGAATGCTATGTATCCGAGATTGATGTCTGAAAACATGATTGATGCTCTAGTGAATGCTATGTATCCGAGATTGATGTCTGAAAACATGATTGATGCTCTAGTGAATGCTATGTATCCGAGATTGATGTCTGAAAACATGATTGATGCTCTAGTGAATGCTATGTATCCGAGATTGATGTCTGAAAACATGATTGATGCTCTAGTGAATGCTATGTATCCGAGATTGATGTCTGAAAACATGATTGATGCTCTAGTGAATGCTATGTATCCGAGATTGATGTCTGAAAACATGATTGATGCTCTAGTGAATGCTATGTATCCGAGATTGATGTCTGAAAACATGATTGATGCTCTAGTGAATGCTATGTATCCGAGATTGATGTCTGAAAACATGATTGATGCTCTAGTGAATGCTATGTATCCGAGATTGATGTCTGAAAACATGATTGATGCTCTAGTGAATGCTATGTATCCGAGATTGATGTCTGAAAACATGATTGATGCTGTAGTGAATGCTATGTATCCGAGATTGATGTTTGAAAACATGATTGATGCTCTAGTGAATGCTATGTATCCGAGATTGATGTCTGAAAACATGATTGATGCTCTAGTGAATGCTATGTATCCGAGATTGATGTCTGAAAACATGATTGATGCTCTAGTGAATGCTATGTATCCGAGATTGATGTCTGAAAACATGATTGATGCTGTAGTGAATGCTATGTATCCGAGATTGATGTCTGAAAACATGATTGATGCTCTAGTGAATGCTATGTATCCGAGATTGATGTCTGAAAACATGATTGATGCTCTAGTGAATGCTATGTATCCGAGATTGATGTCTGAAAACATGATTGATGCTCTAGTGAATGCTATGTATCCGAGATTGATGTCTGAAAACATGATTGATGCTGTCGTGAATGCTATGTATCCGAGATTGATGTCTGAAAACATGATTGATCCTCTAGTGAATGCTATGTATCCGAGATTGATGTCTGAAAACATGATTGATACTGTAGTAAATGCTATGTATCCGAGATTGATGTCTGAAAACATGATTGATGCTCTAGTGAATGCTATGTATCCGAGATTGATGTCTGAAAACATGATTGATGCTCTAGTGAATGCTATGTATCCGAGATTGATGTCTGAAAACATGATTGATGCTCTAGTGAATGCTATGTATCCGAGATTGATGTCTGAAAACATGATTGATGCTCTAGTGAATGCTATGTATCCGAGATTGATGTCTGAAAACATGATTGATGCTCTAGTGAATGCTATGTATCCGAGATTGATGTCTGAAAACATGATTGATGCTCTAGTGAATGCTATGTATCCGAGATTGATGTCTGAAAACATGATTGATGCTCTAGTGAATGCTATGTATCCGAGATTGATGTCTGAAAACATGATTGATGCTGTAGTGAATGCTATGTATCCGAGATTTATGTCTGAAAACATGATTGATGCTGTAGTGAATGCTATGTATCCGAGATTGATGTCTGAAAACATGAGTGATGCTCTAGTGAATGCTATGTATCCGAGATTGATGTCTGAAAACATGATTGATGCTCTAGTGAATGCTATGTATCCGAGATTGATGTCTGAAAACATGATTGATGCTCTAGTGAATGCTATGTATCCGAGATTGATGTCTGAAAACATGATTGATGCTATAGTGAATGCTATGTATCCGAGATTGATGTCTGAAAACATGATTGATGCTCTAGTGAATGCTATGTATCCGAGATTGATGTCTGAAAACATGATTGATACTCTAGTGAATGCTATGTATCCGAGATTGATGTCTGAAAACATGATTGATGCTGTAGTGAATGCTATGTATCCGAGATTAATGTCTGAAAACATGATTGATGCTGTAGTGAATGCTATGTATCCGAGATTGATGCCTGAGAACATGAGTGCTGCTGTAGTGAATGCTATGTATCCGAGATTGATGTCTGAAAACATGATTGATGCTGTAGTGAATGCTATGTATCCGAGATTGATGTCTGAAAACATGATTGATACTGTAATGAATGCTATGTATCCGAGATTGATGTCTGAAAACATGATTGATGCTGTAGTGAATGCTATGTATCCGAGATTGATGTCTGAAAACATGATTGATGCTGTAGTGAATGCTATGTATCCGAGATTGATGTCTGAAAACATGATTGATGCTCTAGTGAATGCTATGTATCCGAGATTGATGTCTGAAAACATGATTGATGCTGTAGTGAATGCTATGTATCCGAGATTGATGTCTGAAAACATGATTGATGCTGTAGTGAATGCTATGTATCCGAGATTGATGTCTGAAAACATGATTGATGCTCTAGTGAATGCTATGTATCCGAGATTGATGTCTGAAAACATGATTGATGCTCTAGTGAATGCTATGTATCCGAGATTGATGTCTGAAAACATGATTGATGCTCTAGTGAATGCTATGTATCCGAGATTGATGTCTGAAAACATGATTGATACTCTAGTTAATGCTATGTATCCGAGATTGATGTCTGAAAACATGATTGATGCTCTAGTGAATGCTATGTAACGAGATTGATGTCTGAAAACATGATTGATGCTCTGCTGAATGCTATGTGTCCGAGATTGATGTCTGAAAACATGATTGATGCTGTAGTGAATGCTATGTATCCGAGATTGATGTCTGAAAACATGATTGATACTCTAGTGAATGCTATGCATCCGAGATTGATGTCTGAAAACATGATTGACGCTGTAGTGAATGCTATGTATCCGAGATTGATGTTTGAAAACACGATTGATACTCTAGTGAATGCTATGTATCCGAGGTTGATGTCTGAAAACATGATTGATGCTCTAGTGAATGCTATGTATCCGAGATTGATCTTGGAAAACATGATTGATGCTGTAGTGAATGCTATGTATCCGAGATTGATGTCTGAAAACATGATTGATGCTCTAGTGAATGCTATGTATCCGAGATTGATGTCTGAAAACATGATTGATGCTCTAGTGAATGCTATGTATCCGAGATTGATGTCTGAAAACATGATTGATGCTCTAGTGAATGCTATGTATCCGAGATTGATGTCTGAAAACATGATTGATGCTCTAGTGAATGCTATGTATCCGAGATTGATGTTTGAAAACATGATTGATGCTGTAGTGAATGCTATGTATCCGAGATTGATGTCTGAAAACATGATTGATGCTGTAGTGAATGCTATGTATCCGAGATTGATGTCTGAAAACATGATTGATACTGTAGTGAATGCTATGTATCCGAGATTGATGTCTGAAAACATGATTGATGCTGTAGTGAATGCTATGTATCCGAGATTGATGTCTGAAAACATGATTGATGCTGTAGTGAATGCTATGTATCCGAGATTGATGTCTGAAAACATGATTGATGCTCTAGTGAATGCTATGTATCCGAGATTGATGTCTGAAAACATGATTGATACTCTAGTGAATGCTATGTATCCGAGATTGATGTCTGAAAACATGATTGATGCTCTAGTGAATGCTATGTATCCGAGATTGATGTCTGAAAACATGATTGATGCTCTAGTGAATGCTATGTATCCGAGATTGATGTCTGAAAACATGATTGATGCTGTAGTGAATGCTATGTATCCGAGATTGATGTTTGAAAACATGATTGATGCTGTAGTGAATGCTATGTATCCGAGATTGATGTCTGAAAACATGATTGATGCTCTAGTGAATGCTATGTATCCGAGATTGATGTCTGAAAACATGATTGATGCTGTAGTGAATGCTATGTATCCGAGATTGATGTCTGAAAACATGATTGATGCTGTAGTGAATGCTATGTATCCGAGATTGATGTCTGAAAACATGATTGTTGCTGTAGTGAATGCTATGTATCCGAGATTGATGTCTGAAAACATGATTGATACTGTAGTGAATGCTATGTATTCGAGATTGATGTCTGAAAACATGATTGATGCTCTAGTGAATGCTATGTATCCGAGATTGATGTCTGAAAACATGATTGATGCTGTAGTGAATGCTATGTATCCGAGATTGATGTCTGAAAACATGATTGATGCTGTGGTGAATGCTATGTATCCGAGATTGATGTCTGAAAACATGATTGATGCTGTAGTGAATGCTATGTATCCGAGATTGATGTCTGAAAACATGATTGATGCTGTAGTGAATACTATGTATCCGAGATTGATGTCTGAAAACATGATTGATGCTCTAGTGAATGCTATGTATCCGAGATTGATGTCTGAAAACATGATTGATGCTGTAGTGAATGCTATGTATCCGAGATTGATGTCTGAAAACATGATTGATACTCTAGTGAATGCTATGTATCCGAGATTGATGTCTGAAAACATGATTGATGCTCTAGTGAATGCTATGTATCCGAGATTGATGTCTGAAAACATGATTGATGCTCTAGTGAATGCTATGTATCCGAGATTGATGTCTGAAAACATGATTGATGCTCTAGTGAATGCTCTGTATACGAGATTGATGTCTGAAAACATGATTGATACTCTAGTGAATGCTATGTATCCGAGATTGATGTCTGAAAACATGATTGATACTGTAGTAAATGCTATGTATCCGAGATTGATGTCTGAAAACATGATTGATGCTCTAGTGAATGCTATGTATCCGAGATTGATGTCTGAAAACATGATTGATGCTGTAGTGAATGCTATGTATCCGAGATTGATGTCTGAAAACATGATTGATGCTCTAGTGAATGCTATGTATCCGAGATTGATGTCTGAAAACATGATTGATGCTCTAGTGAATGCTATGTATCCGAGATTGATGTCTGAAAACATGATTGATGCTGTAATGAATGCTATGTATCCGAGATTGATGTCTGAAAACATGATTGATGCTCTAGTGAATGCTATGTATCCGAGATTGATGTCTTAAAACATGATTGATTCTCTAGTGAATGCTATGTATCCGAGATTGATGTCTGAAAACATGATTGATGCTGTAGTGAATGCTATGTATCCGAGATTGATGTCCTAGTGAATGCTATGTATCCGAGATTGATGTCTGAAAACATGATTGATGCTCTAGTGAATGCTATGTATCCGAGATTGATGTCTCAAAACATGATTGATGCTCTAGTGAATGCTATGTATCCGAGATTGATGTCTGAAAACATGATTGATGCTATAGTGAATGCTATGTATCCGAGATGGATGTCTGAAAACATGATTGATGCTGTAGTGAATGCTATGTAACCGAGATTGATGTCTGAAAACATGATTGATGCTCTAGTGAATGCTATGTATCCGAGATTGATGTCTGAAAACACGATTGATACTCTAGTGAATGCTATGGATCCGAGATTGATGTCTGAAAACATGATTGATGCTCTAGTGAATGCTTTGTATACGAGATTGATGTCTGAAAACATGATTGATACTCTAGTGAATGCTATGTATCCGAGATTGATGTCTGAAAACATGATTGATGCTCTAGTGAATGCTATGTATCCGAGATTGATGTCTGAAAACATGATTGATGCTGTAGTGAATGCTATGTATCCGAGATTGATGTCTGAAAACATGATTGATGCTGTAGTGAATGCTATGTATCCGAGATTGATGTCTGAAAACATGATTGATGCTCTAGTGAATGCTATGTATCCGAGATTGATGTCTGCAAACATGATTGATGCTCTAGTGAATGCTATGTATCCGAGATTGATGTCTGAAAACATGATTGATGCTGTAGTGAATGCTATGTATCCGAGATTGATGTCTGAAAACATGATTGATGCTGTAGTGAATGCTATGTATCCGAGATTGATGTCTGAAAACATGATTGATGCTCTAGTGAATGCTATGTATCCGAGATTGATGTCTTAAAACATGATTGATTCTCTAGTGAATGCTATGTATCCGAGTTTGATGTCTGAAAACATGATTGATGCTGTAGTGAATGCTATGTATCCGAGATTGATGTCCTAGTGAATGCTATGTATCCGAGATTGATGTCTGAAAACATGATTGATGCTCTAGTGAATGCTATGTATCCGAGATTGATGTCTGAAAACATGATTGATGCTGTGGTGAATGCTATGTATCCGAGATTGATGTCTGAAAACATGATTGATGCTATAGTGAATGCTATGTATCCGAGATGGATGTCTGAAAACATGATTGATGCTGTAGTGAATGCTATGTAACCGAGATTGATGTCTGAAAACATGATTGATGCTCTAGTGAATGCTATGTATCCGAGATTGATGTCTGAAAACACGATTGATACTCTAGTGAATGCTATGGATCCGAGATTGATGTCTGAAAACATGATTGATGCTCTAGTGAATGCTATGTATCCGAGATTGATGTCTGAAAACATGATTGATGCTGTAGTGAATGCTATGTATCCGAGATTGATGTCTGAAAACATGATTGATGCTCTAGTGAATGCTATGTATCCGAGATTGATGTCTGAAAACATGATTGATGCTCTAGTGTATGCTATGTATCCGAGATTGATGTCTGAAAACATGATTGATGCTGTAGTGAATGCTATGTATCCGAGATTGATGTCTGAAAACATGATTGATGCTGTAGTGAATGCTATGTATCCGAGATTGATGTCTGAAAACATGATTGATGCTCTAGTGAATGCTATGTATCCGAGATTGATGTCTGAAAACATGATTGATGCTATAGTGAATGCTATGTATCCGAGATTGATGTCTGAAAACATGATTGATGCTCTAGTGAATGCTATGTATCCGAGATTGATGTCTGAAAACATGATTGATGCTCTAGTGAATGCTATGTATCCGATATTGATGTCTGAAAACATGATTGATGCTCTAGTGAATGCTATGTATCCGAGATTGATGTCTGAAAACATGATTGATGCTCTAGTGAATGCTATGTATCCGAGATTGATGTCTGAAAACATGATTGATGCTGTAGTGAATGCTATGTATCCGAGATTGATGTCTGAAAACATGATTGATGCTCTAGTGAATGCTATGTATCCGAGATTGATGTCTGAAAACATGATTGATGCTCTAGTGAATGCTATGTATCCGAGATTGATGTCTGAAAACATGATTGATGCTCTAGTGAATGCTATGTATCCGAGATTGATGTCTGAAAACATGATTGATGCTCTAGTGAATGCTATGTATCCGAGATTGATGTCTGAAAACATGATTGATGCTCTAGTGAATGCTATGTATCCGAGATTGATGTCTGAAAACATGATTGATGCTCTAGTGAATGCTATGTATCCGAGATTGATGTCTGAAAACATGATTGATGCTGTAGTGAATGCTATGTATCCGAGATTGATGTCTGAAAACATGATTGATGCTCTAGTGAATGCTATGTATCCGAGATTGATGTCTCAAAACATGATTGATGCTCTAGTGAATGCTATGTATCCGAGATTGATGTCTGAAAACATGATTGATGCTGTGGTGAATGCTATGTATCCGAGATTGATGTCTGAAAACATGATTGATGCTCTAGTGAATGCTATGTATCCGAGATTGATGTCTGAAAACATGATTGATGCTGTAGTGAATGCTATGTATCCGAGATTGATGTCTGAAAACATGATTGATGCTGTCGTGAATGCTATGTATCCGAGATTGATGTCTGAAAACATGATTGATGCTCTAGTGAATGCTATGTATCCGAGATTGATGTCTGAAAACATGATTGATGCTGTAGTGAATGCTATGTATCCGAGATTGATGTCTGAAAACATGATTGATGCTCTAGTGAATGCTATGTATCCGAGATTGATGTCTGAAAACATGAGTGATGCTCTAGTGAATGCTATGTATCCGAGATTGATGTCTGAAAACATGATTGATGCTGTAGTGAATGCTATGTATCCGAGATTGATGTCTGAAAACATGATTGATGCTGTAGTGAATGCTATGTATCCGAGATTGATGTCTGAAAACATGATTGATGCTCTAGTGAATGCTATGTATCCGAGATTGATGTCTGAAAACATGATTGATGCTCTAGTGAATGCTATGTATACGAGATTGATGTCTGAAAACATGATTGATGCTCTAGTGAATGCTATGTATCCGAGATTGATGTCTGAAAACATGAGTGCAGCTGTAGTGAATGCTATGTATCCGAGATTCATGTCTGAAAACATGAGTGCAGCTGTAGTGAATGCTATGTATCCGAGATTGATGTCTGAAAATATGATTGATGCTCTAGTGAATGCTATGATTCATGTGCATAAATGTAGAAATTTCTGGCTTCGTCCATAGATAGTGTCTATCAGATTTCTATTCGGATTTTATCTTCAGAGTTTGAACATCATCCTCCTCGTATTGCAAAATGACAACGGAGCATAGATTTCTGCAAATATATCTGAATAGAAATCAAAGGGTAGGTGGCAGTTTCAGCTTCTCCGCGATCAGAGATACCAGATTTCACTGTAACATGTTTGAACAGCAAAAGCACGCATAATCCACTCTATGAAGAGAACTGCTGTCAGACTGGAAACTCGTCGGACACCTCATCTACTACAAGAAGAACTCACCTCGCCGGAATCATCTTCACCACGGAATGAGATCTGGAACGCAGGTTCATAGATATCTCTGCCCTCCAACTGGATGACATTGCAAGCCACTTCTCCGCTCACTGCACGTTTGCGTGTATTGGTACCTTGACCTGTGGCTGAGCTCATGGCCGGCGGCGTTTTGTCTTCCTTTTCATCTCCGAACTTCAAGAATGCTAATTTCTCGATCGGTGATGTCGTATACTCCCAGATATTGGCAGAGAAGAGAGTGGTTTGAAAAGGTCCAAGACCGGCCTTGACGTTCACTTTCAAGATCAGCTGGATCGGAATCATTATCATGTCCATGACGAACCTGGAAGACGAAAATTGTTTTCAAGATCAAACTGATATTCATATCTGCCCTCACACCGCAGACCAACTCCAGTTGAAGATGTTCAGATATCATTGGTAATTAGGTGTCTGTTAGAATGCAAGTTGCCGATATCTATCATGCAAGCATTGATATCTATACATGCTGTCCACGGCCATGCCACACTATACTATGTAGCCCAAATAGCCATTCGTGCAGCTTAATATAGAAGTCTCAATCATTGATATGTTCATTAGGATAGAAAAGATAGCTAACTATGGGATACAAAAAATATAAAACAAACGAAAAGATAGAAAAGATAGCTAGCTATATGGAGTGATAACCCGCCAACATAATGTATTTTAAAAATCAATGGTATTGAAGTAATATACAAATGCTCACGAACTGAAACAACCCAATTCAAAATGCGTGTTTTGTTAGAGTTTAATGTAAATATTTGAATCAACGATTCCCGCGATCATAGTTTCTCTACATACTTCTGTTTTATGGAGTCTGATCTGTAAGTAAGTTTAACACCTCTGAGCAAAATTCCGATGAAGAATTTCTTTGTCTCTGATTTGCCTTTTAATGTAACAGTTGTTGACATAACGTGTAGGCTAAATGATACACGCAAATGATTTGAATACACCGGAAGACAGTAAGACATTCTAAGTACATCATGATGAAGAAATATCTCTTACTTCACGCCCGGCGGAAACTTCTTCAGTAGAACATCCGCTTTGCCGGGGAATTGCAGTTCGCATATTTTCCCAATAATTTCCACTTCCACGGAAAGGCCTTCTCCAATCCGCAGACTGCCCCACACTTTGATACCCATGATAGGCGTTGCTGTAATGTTCACCTGCATCGCCAGGATCTTTGCCTCCACAAGAATAGATAAACAGAAGTACGCAGCAGCTCCGAATTCTGAAACAGAGTTGAATAAATGAACATTCATGCACATTCCATCCAATAGTATTCCAATTTCTGAGAAGTAGCCACTATTATTCCTTCCTATTTTGAACTTCATCTTTGGCTTTGATGCAGAAGCTTTGTATAATGATTCAATGCCTCCGGCTTTCTCGAGGTCGAAATGATATTTCAATGCGCCTTGCTCTTGGCACCACCATGAAAAATGGCTTGCCGGCTGGGAATCGAAACCGATCTTCGAATTGCTAACGCGGCATGAAGACACACCCTCCATGATCGTGCCAAGAGCAAGTAAAGCTTTCAGCGCGCATTATGACGCATCTTGACACGATCATGGAGGGTGTACTTCGCTGGTCTTGGTGATCTTCATGCCGCGTTAGCAATTCGAAGACTGGGTTCGATTCCCAGCCGGCAAGCCATTTTTCATGGTGGTGCCAAGATCAAGGCGCATTGAAATCTCATTTCGACCTCGAGAAAGCCGGAGGTACTGAATCATTAGATCGATTGTCCGAGGTCGCCTGGAAGCGGTCGCTATTGTTAAGCTTTGTATACTTTTATTCCCCATAAAATTCGCATGGTGGTTTTGCTTGCTGAATATCCGTTGAACAGGAGGTCAAATCAAAGGATGTCATCACCGGGATCTCAGATGTCAACAATATTTCTATCGACATCAGGAAGAATGACGATGTGATCAAGATCTACAAATGCGGTTTCACATCGTCACATTCTTAATGAAATACAGACATTATTAGTCACCGCCGCCCCTTTCCTGTTTCTTCAATTTGCACGTAGCCCTATCTTCAAGGTATATAAGCTAATCGCACTAGGACCAACTTATCATTGTTCTATGCATCTTCGACCTCATGGTTAGTTTCTAGGGACAATTTTGCTTTCTTCAGGAGTATTTTCAAACAAACTGTTTCATAGTATTAGTCAACCCTTGGCATATTCTAAGAATGTTTGTTTTCTTGACTCAATCATCACTGACAGTTCATCAACTTCTGGTAGCAAGATATTCGAATTAATGAATAGTTGATGGATGTGGGCCATTGTTTCTACTCGTAATCAACGATCAAATTTGCTGGTTTTGCTAGAATTGCAATTAAAAGTATTCCTATTGCTTGATTCTGATTTTAAAACATAGAACTATAATATGTGCGTCAAGTCCGTCTTCTATATAGAGACTATAATATGTCGCCATCACTTTCTCCGTCTTCTCTATCCGCTGGCCGTGTCCGTACCATCTCATTCGGATCTCTCTCACTCCTTTCTCAATAGGGGTCACTCCAAGTTCCTTTCTCGTTACTTCACTTCTCACTCTCTCCTTTAGAGTTACTCCTTTGATTCTTCTTAACATTCTCATTTCTGTCCTTTCCAGAAGTTGTTCCTCTTTGAAAGTCATCGTCCAACATTCTGAGCCATATAAAAGTGCAGGTCTTATCATCTTCTTTCCTTCTTATCGCACATGACTCCTGTCTGTTCTCTCCATCTTGTCCACATCGCCCTCACATTGGCCTTGACTGCTGATAGGCTTACGTCCAAATTAAAAAAAAAACAGAAAAAAGTAGGGGGTGACTAATACTGTGAGATAGACTGTACATTGTCTAATTTAACGCCTATACACAGAGGTTGGGTCCAACTGTCGGAAAAAAGAAAACATAAATTATCCTATTCAAGGATCAGGAAGCCATGGTGCATTCGGTTAATGTTCAATACTTCTGTGAATTATGAAAATGAAATGAGAGAACTTACTGAATTCCACAGGAACGATACCTCCGGCCAGGAAATTCCATGCATATTCGAAAATGAGCAAATCTGTTTGAGGGAAGGAGAAAGTTCCCGTCAATTTCAGATCAAAGTCATCAAGATCGAGGCTGAAGGCACCGGCAAAGACTTTCTCCATGATTTCAGACAGCTGGAAGAGGGAGTTTTTGTGAGAGATGATCAAGTATGACAGCAGATGAATTTCTCTCAAAGAGAGAAGCCATGAATGTGAAATGTCCTTTCTTGACTGTGTAGAGGACATTTAGGTTACACACAGCTATCAGCAGGAGAATGGTATCATGTCAGAACACAGTTCGTCTATTTGAGTTGAAAATATGTCCTTGTCGTTGTTTGGGAGAGGAGTCCATGAGATAAAAGTTCGACACGGAAATCCTTCCTCTTACTAGTAGCATAATATTACAAGTCAATAGTTTTGATTATGACTTAGGAAAAGACTGCAATATTCATTGTCTTTAAGCTTAGATCCTGTTTTACTCCAGCAAACGTGCTAACCTAATCTGACAAATGATGAGATTCTAGGTGGGGTACAACTTGTGTACCATGCTTCGAAATATTACTCTATAATGTAAGTAAACAAATCTTACTACTCATTAAAATCAAAAGTAGAATCACAAACATATCTTAAATTCGAACAGGACGAAAATCCCTTTTGATGAGAAATGACTTTTTTACTAAGTTCAACGCATACGCTGTTAACCGCTCACTACCAGACGCATACTAAAGATGGATACGCAACAATATTTGGTATGCTACTTTCAAACAGCCAATCACAGGAGTTGTTCGTATCGTTATATACCGAACACATACGAAAGGAAGTCAATATTCGCATGCAAAACACATCAAATATCTGCTAATATACGAGAATATCGCATCAAACTAGCTTCAAATTGCATGAGAGTTTGGTATCAACTTGTATGACATCTTCGAATCCAGCGATCTACAGTGTATCGGAGATGTGAAGGATTTTTGATAGGTGCCATAAATATATTCACAATTGGATACTTAATTTACTTTTGCTTGATCACAGGGAAATATACAGCTCAGTTGCAGATCTAATTTTACTGAATGGCTGCTTGAAAGATGCGGAAAAAGTGGGGGAAAATCTGAGGGCACACTGGAAATGCGGAAGAAAAACTTCTCTAGAAAAGTGCGAGAGATTGAAGACTGAGGGTGCCCAGTACACCGTCTTCTCCTCCACATCACCGAACTAAGCACAAACTCAATAAATATTTTTTTATGTTTCCTTGTATTTCCTTTCTTATGCACTACTTATTACGTATATCAGTAATGATCTAGTACTGCATTATCAAAGGATTCTGGAATGAAGAGAATGTAACAGACATGATTTCTCTATACAGATGGAGATCAGAGATACTCACGATAGTGTAGGTTAGATTTCGCAACATTGATCGCACTTTGGCCGCAGCAGCTGGGGGCTCCTTCTCTATATCTAGGGAAGTTTGAAGGCCTCCAACTGTGGTTGCAGATAATTTCCGGCCTATCCTTTTGATTGCCTCTGAAGATAATGGATTCCCGAAAGTCACATGCGAGTCATGACTACCGTCCAACATTGTCGCAGTGTCATAGCGGATCAAATCAGTGACTCGATCCTCTGAAACAGAAGAGACTTTGCAGCCATTTCTTTCATCGTGTACAAGACCGCAATTAAAATGCGAAATATATGTCATAAATGTGCTGATATTTCGGTTTCACTTTCCACAATGTATTGATAATTGCAAGGTGAAAAGGAAATTTTACGACATCAACGTTTAAAAGCAAACGTTTGATAAATAAGTGATGATATCTTAAGTATCGTACAATTTTGCCAAACGACGAAAACATCATTGATGATGACGTCATGACGAAACGACGAAAACAGCATTGATGATGACGTCATGACGAAACGACGAAAACAGCATTGATGATGACGTCATGAAGAAACGACGAAAACAGCATTGATGATGACGTCATGAAGAAACGACGAAAACAGCATTGATGATGACGTCATGACGAAACGACGACAACAGCATTGATGATGACGTCATGACGAAACGACAAAAACAGCATTGATGATGACGTCATGAAGAAACGACGAAAACAGCATTGATGATGACGTCATGACGAAACGACGAAAACAGCATTGATGATGACGTCATGACGAAACGACGAAAACAGCATTGATGATGACGTCATGACGAAACGACGAAAACAGCATTGATGATGACGTCATGACGAAACGACGGAAAGAGCATTGATCATGACGTCATGACGAAACGACGAAAACAGCATTGATGATAACGTCATGAAGAAACGACAAAAACAGCATTGATGATGACGTCATGACGAAACGACGAAAACAGCATTGATGATGACGTCATGACGAAACGACGAAAACAGCATTGAAGATGACGTCATGACGAAACGACGAAAACAGCATTGATGATGACGTCATGACAAAGCGACGAAAACAGCATTGATGATGAGGTCATGACGAAACGACAAAAACAGCATTGATGATGACGTCATGACGAAACGACGAAAACAGCATTGAAGATGACGTCATGACGAAACGACGAAAACAGCATTGATGATGACGTCATGACAAAGCGACGAAAACAGCATTGATGATGACGTCATGACGAAACGACAAAAACAGCATTGAAGATGACGTCATGACGAAACGACGAAAACAGCATTGATGATGACGTCATGACGAAACGACAAAAACAGCATTGAAGATGACGTCATGACGAAACGACGAAAACAGCATTGATGATGACGTCATGACGAAACGACGAAAACAGCATTGATGATGACGTCATGACGAAACGACGGAAAGAGCATTGATGATGACGTCATGACGAAACGACGAAAACAGCATTGATGATGACGTCATGACGAAACGACGAAAACAACATTGATGATGACGTCATGACGAAACGACGGAAAGAGCATTGATGATGACGTCATGACGAAACGACGAAAACAGCATCGATGATGACGTCATGACGAAACGACGAAAACAGCTTTGATGATGACGTCATGACGAAACGACGAAAACAGCATTGATGATGACGTCATGACGAAACGACGAAAACAGCATTGATGATGACGTCATGAGGAAACGACGAAAAACAGCATTGATGATGACGTCATGACGAAACGACAAAAACAGCATTGATGATGACGTCATGACGAAACGACGGAAAGAGCATTGATGATGACGTCATGCGGAAACGACGAAAACAGCATTGATGATGACGTCATGACGAAACGACAAAAACAGCATTGAAGATGACGTCATGACGAAACGACGAAAACAGCATTGATGATGACGTCATGACAAAGCGACGAAAACAGCATTGAAGATGACGTCATGACGAAACGACGAAAACAGCATTGATGATGACGTCATGACGAAACGACGAAAACAGCATTGAAGATGACGTCATGACGAAACGACGAAAACAGCATTGATGATGACGTCATGACGAAACGACGAAAACAGCATTGATGATGACGTCATGACGAAACGACGAAAACAGCATTGATGATGACGTCATGAAGAAACGACAAAAACAGCATTGAAGATGACGTCATGACGAAACGACAAAAACAGCATTGAAGATGACGTCATGACGAAACGACGAAAACAGCATTGATGATGACGTCATGACGAAACGACGAAAACAGCATTGATGATGACGTCATGACGAAACGACGAAAACAGCATTGATGATGACGTCATGACGAAACGACGAAAACAGCATTGATGATGACGTCATGACGAAACGACGAAAACAGCATTGATGATGACGTCATGACGAAACGGCGAAAACAGCATTGATGATGACGTCATGACGAAACGACGAAAACAGCATTGATGATGACGTCATGACGAAACGACGAAAACAGCATTGATGATGACGTCATGACGAAACGACGAAAACAGCATTGATGACGACGTCATGACGAAACGACGAAAACAGCATTGATGATGACGTCATGACGAAACGACGAAAACAGCATTGATGATGACGTCATGACGAAACGACGGAAAGAGCATTGATGATGACGTCATGACGAAACGACGAAAACAGCATTGATGATGACGTCATGAAGAAACGACGACAACAGCATTGATGATGACGTCATGACGAAACGACGAAAACAGCATTGATGATGACGTCATGAAGAAACGACGAAAACAGCATTGATGATGACGTCATGACGAAACGACGACAACAGCATTGATGATGACGTCATGACGAAACGACAAAAACAGCATTGATGATGACGTCATGACGAAACGACGAAAACAGCATTGATGATGACGTCATGACGAAACGACGAAAACAGCATTGATGATGACGTCATGACGAAACGACGGAAACAGCATTGAAGATGACGTCATGACGAAACGACGAAAACAGCATTGATGATGACGTCATGACGAAACGACGAAAACAGCATTGATGATGACGTCATGACGAAACGACGGAAAGAGCATTGATCATGACGTCATGACGAAACGACGAAAACAGCATTGAAGATGACGTCATGACGAAACGACGAAAACAGCATTGATGATGACGTCATCACGAAACGACGACAACAGCATTGATGATGACGTCATGACGAAACGACAAAAACAGCATTGATGATGACGTCATGACGAAACGACGAAAACAGCATTGATGATGACGTCATGACGAAACGACGAAAACAGCATTGATGATGACGTCATGACGAAACGACGAAAACAGCATTGATGATGACGTCATGACGAAACGACGGAAAGAGCATTGATGATGACGTCATGACGAAACGACGAAAACAGCATTGATGATGACGTCATGACGAAACGACGGAAAGAGCATTGATGATGACGTCATGACGAAACGACGAAAACAGCATCGATGATGACGTCATGACGAAACGACGAAAACAGCTTTGATGATGACGTCATGACGAAACGACGAAAACAGCATTGATGATGACGTCATGACGAAACGACGAAAACAGCTTTGATGATGACGTCATGAGGAAACGACGAAAACAGCATTGATGATGACGTCATGACGAAACGACGACAACAGCATTGATGATGACGTCATGACGAAACGACGGAAAGAGCATTGATGATGACGTCATGAGGAAACGACGAAAACAGCATTGATGATGACGTCATGACGAAACGACAAAACAGCATTGAAGATGACGTCATGACGAAACGACGAAAACAGCATTGATGATGACGTCATGACGAAACGACGAAAACAGCATTGATGATGACGTCATGACGAAACGACGAAAACAGCATTGATGATGACGTCATGACGAAACGACGAAAACAGCATTGATGATGACGTCATGACGAAACGACGAAAACAGCATTGATGATGACGTCATGACGAAACGACGAAAACAGCATTGATGATGACGTCATGACGAAACGACGAAAACAGCATTGATGATGACGTCATGACGAAACGACGAAAACAGCATTGATGATGACGTCATGACGAAACGACGAAAACAGCATTGATGATGACGTCATGACGAAACGACGAAAACAGCATTGATGATGACGTCATGACGAAACGACGAAAACAGCATTGATGATGACGTCATGACGAAACGACGACAACAGCATTGATGATGACGTCATGACGAAACGACGAAAACAGCATTGATGATGACGTCATGACGAAACGACGACAACAGCATTGATGATGACGTCATGACGAAACGACGACAACAGCATTGATGATGACGTCATGACGAAACGACGACAACAGCATTGATGATGACGTCATGAAGAAACGACGAAAACAGCATTGATGATGACGTCATGACGAAACGACGAAAACAGCATTGATGATGACGTCATGACGAAACGACGAAAACAGCATTGATGATGACGTCATGACGAAACGACGAAAACAGCATTGATGATGACGTCATGACGAAACGACGGAAACAGCATTGAAGATGACGTCATGACGAAACGACGAAAACAGCATTGATGATGACGTCATGACGAAACGACGAAAACAGCATTGATGATGACGTCATGACGAAACGACGGAAAGAGCATTGATCATGACGTCATGACGAAACGACGAAAACAGCATTGATGATGACGTCATGACGAAACGACGGAAAGAGCATTGATCATGACGTCATGACGAAACGACGAAAACAGCATTGAAGATGACGTCATGACGAAACGACGAAAACAGCATTGATGATGACGTCATGACGAAACGACGACAACAGCATTGATGATGACGTCATGACGAAACGACAAAAACAGCATTGATGATGACGTCATGACGAAACGACGAAAACAGCATTGATGATGACGTCATGACGAAACGACGAAAACAGCATTGATGATGACGTCATGACGAAACGACGAAAACAGCATTGATGATGACGTCATGACGAAACGACGGAAAGAGCATTGATGATGACGTCATGACGAAACGACGAAAACAGCATTGATGATGACGTCATGACGAAACGACGGAAAGAGCATTGATGATGACGTCATGACGAAACGACGAAAACAGCATCGATGATGACGTCATGACGAAACGACGAAAACAGCTTTGATGATGACGTCATGACGAAACGACGAAAACAGCATTGATGATGACGTCATGACGAAACGACGAAAACAGCATTGATGATGACGTCATGAGGAAACGACGAAAACAGCATTGATGATGACGTCATGACGAAACGACGAAAACAGCATTGATGATGACGTCATGACGAAACGACGGAAAGAGCATTGATGATGACGTCATGAGGAAACGACGAAAACAGCATTGATGATGACGTCATGACGAAACGACAAAACAGCATTGAAGATGACGTCATGACGAAACGACGAAAACAGCATTGATGATGACGTCATGACGAAACGACGAAAACAGCATTGATGATGACGTCATGACGAAACGACGAAAACAGCATTGATGATGACGTCATGACGAAACGACGAAAACAGCATTGATGATGACGTCATGACGAAACGACGAAAACAGCATTGATGATGACGTCATGACGAAACGACGAAAACAGCATTGATGATGACGTCATGACGAAACGACGAAAACAGCATTGATGATGACGTCATGACGAAACGACGAAAACAGCATTGATGATGACGTCATGACGAAACGACGACAACAGCATTGATGATGACGTCATGACGAAACGACGAAAACAGCTTTGATGATGTCGTCATGACGAAACGAGGAAAACAGCATTGATGATGACGTCATGACGAAACGACGAAAACAGCATTGATGATGACGTCATGACGAAACGACGACAACAGCATTGATGATGACGTCATGACGAAACGACGACAACAGCATTGATGATGACGTCATGACGAAACGACGACAACAGCATTGATGATGACGTCATGAAGAAACGACGAAAACAGCATTGATGATGACGTCATGACGAAACGACGAAAACAGCATTGATGATGACGTCATGACGAAACGACGGAAAGAGCATTGATGATGACGTCATGACGAAACGACGAAAACAGCATTGATGATGACGTCATGACGAAACGACGGAAACAGCATTGAAGATGACGTCATGACGAAACGACGAAAACAGCATTGATGATGACGTCATGACGAAACGACGAAAACAGCATTGATGATGAAGTCATGACGAAACGACGAAAACAGCATTGATGATGACGTCATGAGGAAACGACAAAAACAGCATTGATGATGACGTCATGACGAAACGACGAAAACAGCATTGATGATGACGTCATGACGAAACGACGAAAACAGCATTGATGATGAAGTCATGACGAAACGACGACAACAGCATTGATGATGAAGTCATGACGAAACGACGAAAACAGCATTGATGATGACGTCATGACAAAGCGACGAAAACAGCATTGATGATGAGGTCATGACGAAACGACAAAAACAGCATTGAAGATGACGTCATGACGAAACGACGAAAACAGCATCGATGATGACGTCATGACGAAACGACGAAAACAGCATTGAAGATGACGTCATGACGAAACGACGAAAACAGCATTGATGATGACGTCATGACGAAACGACGAAAACAGCATTGATGATGACGTCATGACGAAACGACGGAAAGAGCATTGATGATGACGTCATGACGAAACGACGAAAACAGCATTGATGATGACGTCATGACGAAACGACGGAAACAGCATTGAAGATGACGTCATGACGAAACGACGAAAACAGCATTGATGATGACGTCATGACGAAACGACGAAAACAGCATTGATGATGAAGTCATGACGAAACGACGAAAACAGCATTGATGATGACGTCATGAGGAAACGACAAAAACAGCATTGATGATGACGTCATGACGAAACGACGAAAACAGCATTGATGATGACGTCATGACGAAACGACGAAAACAGCATTGATGATGAAGTCATGACGAAACGACGACAACAGCATTGATGATGAAGTCATGACGAAACGACGAAAACAGCATTGATGATGACGTCATGACAAAGCGACGAAAACAGCATTGATGATGAGGTCATGACGAAACGACAAAAACAGCATTGAAGATGACGTCATGACGAAACGACGAAAACAGCATCGATGATGACGTCATGACGAAACGACGAAAACAGCATTGAAGATGACGTCATGACGAAACGACGAAAACAGCATTGATGATGACGTCATGACGAAACGACGAAAACAGCATTGATGATGACGTCATGACGAAACGACGGAAAGAGCATTGATGATGACGTCATGACGAAACGACGAAAACAGCATTGATGATGACGTCATGACGAAACGACGGAAAGAGCATTGATGATGACGTCATGACGAAACGACGAAAACAGCATCGATGATGACGTCATGACGAAACGACGAAAACAGCTTTGATGATGACGTCATGACGAAACGACGAAAACAGCATTGATGATGACGTCATGACAAAACGACGAAAACAGCATTGATGATGACGTCATGAGGAAACGACGAAAACAGCATTGATGATGACGTCATGACGAAACGACGAAAACAGCATTGATGATGACGTCATGACGAAACGACGGAAAGAGCATTGATGATGACGTCATGAGGAAACGACGAAAACAGCATTGATGATGACGTCATGACGAAACGACAAAAACAGCATTGAAGATGACGTCATGACGAAACGACGAAAACAGCATTGATGATGACGTCATGACGAAACGACGAAAACAGCATTGATGATGACGTCATGACGAAACGACGAAAACAGCATTGATGATGACGTCATGACGAAACGACGAAAACAGCATTGATGATGACGTCATCACGAAACGACGAAAACAGCATTGATGATGACGTCATGACGAAACGACGAAAACAGCATTGATGATGACGTCATGACGAAACGACGAAAACATCATTGATGATTACGTCATGAAGAAACGACAAAAACAGCATTGAAGATGACGTCATGACGAAACGACAAAAACAGCATTGAGGATGACGTCATGACGAAACGACGAAAACAGCATTGATGATGACGTCATGACGAAACGACGAAAACAGCATTGATGATGACGTCATGACGAAACGACGAAAACAGCATTGATGATGACGTCATGACGAAACGACGAAAACAGCATTGATGATGACGTCATGACGAAACGACGAAAACAGCATTGATGATGACGTCATGACGAAACGACGAAAACAGCATTGATGATGACGTCATGACGAAACGACGAAAACAGCATTGATGATGACGTCATGAAGAAACGACGAAAACAGCATTGATGATGACGTCATGAAGAAACGACGAAAACAGCATTGATGATGACGTCATGACGAAACGACGACAACAGCATTGATGATGACGTCATGACGAAACGACAAAAACAGCATTGATGATGACGTCATGAAGAAACGACGAAAACAGCATTGATGATGACGTCATGACGAAACGACGAAAACAGCATTGATGATGACGTCATGACGAAACGACGGAAACAGCATTGAAGATGACGTCATGACGAAACGACGAAAACCGCATTGATGATGACGTCATGACGAAACGACGAAAACAGCATTGATGATGACGTCATGACGAAACGACGGAAAGAGCATTGATCATGAAGTCATGACGAAACGACGAAAACAGCATTGATGATGACGTCATGACGAAACGACGGAAAGAGCATTGATCATGACGTCATGACGAAACGACGAAAACAGCATTGATGATAACGTCATGAAGAAACGACAAAAACAGCATTGATGATGACGTCATGACGAAACGACGAAAACAGCATTGAAGATGACGTCATGACGAAACGACGAAAACAGCATTGATGATGACGTCATGACGAAACGACGAAAACAGCATTGATGATGACGTCATGACGAAACGACGGAAAGAGCATTGATGATGACGTGATGACGAAACGACGAAAACAGCATTGATGATGACGTCATGACGAAACGACGGAAAGAGCATTGATGATGACGTCATGACGAAACGACGAAAACAGCATCGATGATGACGTCATGACGAAACGACGAAAACAGCTTCGATGATGACGTCATGACGAAACGACGAAAACAGCATTGATGATGACGTCATGACGAAACGACGAAAACAGCATTGATGATGACGTCATGAGGAAACGACGAAAACAGCATTGATGATGACGTCATGACGAAACGACGAAAACAGCATTGATGATGACGTCATGACGAAACGACGGAAAGAGCATTGATGATGACGTCATGACGAAACGACGAAAACAGCATTGATGATGACGTCATGACGAAACGACAAAAACAGCATTGAAGATGACGTCATGACGAAACGACGAAAACAGCATTGATGATGACGTCATGACGAAACGACGGAAAGAGCATTGATCATGACGTCATGACGAAACGACGAAAACAGCATTGATGATGAAGTCATGACGAAACGACGAAAACAGCATTGATGATGACGTCATGACGAAACGACGAAAACAGCATTGATGATGACGTCATGACGAAACGACGAAAACAGCATTGATGATGACGTCATGACGAAACGACGAAAACAGCATTGATGATGACGTCATGACGAAACGACGAAAACAGCATTGATGATGACGTCATGACGAAACGACGACAACAGCATTGATGATGACGTCATGACGAAACGACGAAAACAGCATTGATGATGACGTCATGACGAAACGACGACAACAGCATTGATGATGACGTCATGACGAAACGACGGAAAGAGCATTGATGATGACGTCATGCGGAAACGACGAAAACAGCATTGATGATGACGTCATGACGAAACGACAAAAACAGCATTGATGATGACGTCATGACGAAACGACGACAACAGCATTGATGATGACGTCATGACGAAACGACGACAACAGCATTGATGATGACGTCATGACGAAACGACGACAACAGCATTGATGATGACGTCATGAAGAAACGACGAAAACAGCATTGATGATGACGTCATGACGAAACGACGAAAACAGCATTGATGATGACGTCATGACGAAACGACGGAAAGAGCATTGATGATGACGTCATGACGAAACGACGAAAACAGCATTGATGATGACGTCATGACGAAACGACGAAAACAGCATTGATGATGACGTCATGACGAAACGACGGAAAGAGCATTGATGATGACGTCATGACGAAACGACGAAAACAGCATTGATGATGACGTCATGAAGAAACGACGAAAACAGCATTGATGATGACGTCATGACGAAACGACGAAAACAGCATTGATGATGACGTCATGACGAAACGACGGAAAGAGCATTGATGATGACGTCATGACGAAACGACGAAAACAGCATTGATGATGACGTCATGACGAAACGACGAAAACAGCATTGAAGATGACGTCATGACGAAACGACGAAAACAGCATTGATGATGACGTCATGACGAAACGACGAAAACAGCATTGATGATGACGTCATGACGAAACGACGAAAACAGCATTGATGATGACGTCATGACGAAACGACAAAAACAGCATTGATGATGACGTCATGACGAAACGACGAAAACAGCATTGATGATGACGTCATGACGAAACGACGAAAACAGCATTGAAGATGACGTCATGACGAAACGACGAAAACAGCATTGATGATGACGTCATGACGAAACGGCGAAAACAGCATTGATGATGACGTCATGACGAAACGACGAAAACAGCATTGATGATGACGTCATGACGAAACGACGAAAACAGCATTGATGATGACGTCATGACGAAACGACGGAAAGAGCATTGATGATGACGTCATCACGAAACGACGAAAACAGCTTCGATGATGACGTCATGACGAAACGACGAAAACAGCATTGATGATGACGTCATGACGAAACGACGAAAACAGCATTGATGATGACGTCATGACGAAACGACGAAAACAGCATTGAAGATGACGTCATGACGAAACGACGAAAACAGCATTGATGATGACGTCATGACGAAACGACGAAAACAGCATTGATGATGACGTCATGACGAAACGACGAAAACAGCATTGATGATGACGTCATCGCGGGTAGGCGTAGGGAAGATAGAATCATTCGCTACTCAGGTTAACCACAGAGTGTCTCGGCTGACCAAGTGAATAAATTTAGTAATTATTTCTTCGATTAAATTTGATGCGAATAAAAGATGCAAGAAGTTCTTGCGTTGCACGTGGGAACGTCATCAACGTTAAACGAAGAGATGCTGTTTAAGATCATATTGGCAGAATGTATTCTCTAACCTTCAGAATATTTATTTCCATGACTTTTTTACTTTAATTCAATGTTTTGAAGAATAACCAGCGCGATGAAAGGATTGAAATTTCAATTAGATTACCACATGAAATGGCTTACCTCCGTCCACAAATCCAATCTTCAATGAGTTCGCTTTGGCGACGGTTGTTCCTTGAGACAGGACGCCCACAGGGCCTTGTGTTGCATATGCAGCTGCTTCTTGACGTGGAGAGTCGTCGGTGCAGCCTTCCACTGGAACGACAGCTGGCGGAGGTGGCTGGAACACTTGACCCACTTTCGTGTTGTATTTCGCCTTGGCTGACATCTTGGCTAACTGAGTTCGCAGCTTCTTCAGCCAATCCTTTGCTCTAGCGGTCACCCTGAAGACAAGGAGCCAATCTACATGTATATAAGTCCTTGGAGTGACTAGAGCGGACATGCACATGGAACACAATACTGCGTCGTGGACATCACGGGAATTGAGGTTTATTGAGGCGCCTTGGCGGGAGTACGCAGCACCAGCGGCGGTGCTCTTGGCTTTAGGATCAGTTGCGGCTTTCTGGATGCGGATGATTTGATTGGACACCGACTCCGCATCCATCGTGCGTTGCCATGACAACAGTACCTAAATGATGGCGGCTTCTAATGGTTGTGTAACGGAAGCCTGTCTGTACACTTTGCAAAGATTCACGCAAACTATCAATTCTTAAATTCATTGATTTTCTATCATTTTAATTAATAACATTATCTAGAATATACTGATCTAAGGTAGGAGTCGGCAACCCTGGCATCCTTCACTGATAAGATTCTTCTTAGACGTCCAGCAACGTTGTCATAAGTCAATGCCTGACCTAGCAGCCGAAATTATCAGCAGCAAACAGCTGTTGTCCGTTCTAATCTCACTAACTTAAATAACAGCGAAAAGTCGGATTTCTGAGAAGTCATATTCTGTCCATGATTCTCAACAAAGCAGTGAGCATAGAGTAAGTATATAGATAAAGTGTCGACTGAAAAAAAGTATCTGTATACAGCGGAAATTTTCAGATGAAAAGATTCAGTTTTTTCCGGAGATTACGTTCCTGCGGTAGAAAAACTTATTTGAGCACTTTTGAAAAAGCTAAATATTTACCAATTTGAATACTACCGACATGACGCCCCTTTATAAGTAGTATGAAACAAGTTGGATATCAAAAGGAATGAATATTCGCTAATAAGCATCTTAAATAAGCGGAAATTATGCTGATGATCTAGAGAATCTAAGGAACGGCATTATAATGGACGTCTTCATGAAAAGTCGAGATATTATTGTACTGTCGTGGTTGAAATTTCATATTTTTAATTCAATTTTCATCGTCATGTATTTAAGATTCACAAAATTTGCGTTTCACTTCTTGAATCTGAATGATGATGTGGACCCATTTACATCTTTCAAAGTTAATTGAAATCATCGTCTTTTATTCTGTTATTTTGCTCTACCAGTGTCAGGTTGCTTATTGTATGATCACACTTAGGAAGATTCTCTTGAGATTCAGCATGAAAGCAATAGCAGGTCATCGAGCTGCCAATTTGATAAACATTACCTCTTCAAGGCAGTCATGACACGGAGGATCTGTAAAATAGTATCACTTACTTCTGCTTTGCTATCATGACCAGTCAATTACGTTGTAATTTCTTCAAAACTGCATAAATGTGCATATCTCACATTTGGAAACAATTCCGACTGCATTCACCTCGAGTTCATTTAATAACATCGAAAGTGTATACACATTGGGGATTTAATAAATGCGGAGTTACCACTCTACTTGATATACCTACTCTATGGCAGTGAGTGAAGTGAAGTCGTAAGATAAGATGGCAGTTAATTTCAGCCGGAACAGGATGAAATCTTTTATTTCAAAAGTGAAGTAATCCCTTCATGTTATACGAAACGTTTATGTGATTCAAAGAAGGTAAAATACTTAAGTATGATTGATTACATTCCGAAATTTCGGAAGTTTTTCAATGATATCGATCTATAAAGCTAATAGTTCGACAACATGTCGCATGCCGTAAGTCAAGTTTCCAGCTGTCAACGTGTCTCAATCGCAATGCAAATCAATCACTCAAATAACTGCAATTTCCAAAAATAAGCAATTATCGGATTGCAATGATGTCTTACATATCATCAATCAATTGCGATCAAAATGGTCTTTTTGTAGGTTTATATACTATTAGATCACGAGCGGTGTCTTTACAGTCATAGATACATGTAGTTCCTGATGCTTGCAGAGTTTATTGACTATCTATGGTTATAATGCAATATCTAAGTACTACAGTCACTTAAAAAATATAATACCAAGAGAACTTATCAACTGACGTTTTACTATCAATAATCAAATTCTACGGTAAAAAATGATATTGATCACAGGGGTATGGAAGCGATCGTTTTCATAGGAAGCGGAACCGGATGCCTGACGATCGCTTCCGCTTTCGAAATTATCATGATGCCGATGACTGACGCAATTCGCGTGTCAGGGCGATGCGAGGCAATTCTGATTTTCGATATGAAGTAAGTAATAGTTGTCATATATCTTGCTTATTCTATTACACCTAATTACAAATTGGTACCTGTATTAAAGTAATACTTCTAATTCTCTCATTAGGATGAAAACGAAGGCGCATTATGACTCGCCCGCGCAAGACGGCAGGTAAAAATGGTGACTCACGGGTTGTGGTTTTCACAGTGATTATGATCTCTATTTAGCGTCAATGCGCACGACGGCAGGTAAAAATGGTGACTCACTGGTTGTGGTTTTCACAGTGATTATGATCTCTATTTAGCGTCAATGCGCACGACGGCAGGTAAAAATGGTGACTCACGGGTTGTGGTTTTCACAGTGATTATGATCTCTATTTAGCGTCAATGCGCACGACGGCAGGTAAAAATGGTGACTCACTGGTTGTGGTTTTCACAGTGATTATGATCTCTATTTAGCGTCAATGCGCACGACGGTAAATAAAAATGGTGACTCACGGGTTGTGGTTTTCACAGTGATTATGATCTCTATTTAGCGTCAATGCGCACGACGGTAAATAAAAATGGTGACTCACTGGTTGTGGTTTTCACAGTGATTATGATCTCTATTTAGCGTCAATGCGCACGACGGCAGGTAAAAATGGTGACTCACGGGTTGTGGTTTTCACAGTGATTATGATCTCTATTTAGCGTCAATGCGCACGACGGCAGGTAAAAATGGTGACTCACGGGTTGTGGTTTTCACAGTGATTATGATCTCTATTTAGCGTCAATGCGCACGACGGTAAATAAAAATGGTGACTCACGGGTTGTGGTTTTCACAGTGATTATGATCTCTATTTAGCGTCAATGCGCACGACGGCAGGTAAAAATGGTGACTCACGGGTTGTGGTTTTCACAGTGATTATGATCTCTATTTAGCGTCAATGCGCACGACGGTAAATAAAAATGGTGACTCACGGGTTGTGGTTTTCACAGTGATTATGATCTCTATTTAGCGTCAATGCGCACGACGGTAAATAAAAATGGTGACTCACGGGTTGTGGTTTTCACAGTGATTATGATCTCTATTTAGCGTCAATGCGCACGACGGTAAATAAAAATGGTGACTCACGGGTTGTGGTTTTCACAGTGATTATGATCTCTATTTAGCGTCAATGCGCACGACGGTAAATAAAAATGGTGACTCACGGGTTGTGGTTTTCACAGTGATTATGATCTCTATTTAGCGTCAATGCGCACGACGGCAGGTAAAAATGGTGACTCACGGGTTGTGGTTTTCACAGTGATTATGATCTCTATTTAGCGTCAATGCGCACGACGGTAAATAAAAATGGTGACTCACTGGTTGTGGTTTTCACAGTGATTATGATCTCTATTTAGCGTCAATGCGCACGACGGCAGGTAAAAATGGTGACTCACTGGTTGTGGTTTTCACAGTGATTATGATCTCTATTTAGCGTCAATGCGCACGACGGCAGGTAAAAATGGTGACTCACGGGTTGTGGTTTTCACAGTGATTATGATCTCTATTTAGCGTCAATGCGCACGACGGTAAATAAAAATGGTGACTCACGGGTTGTGGTTTTCACAGTGATTATGATCTCTATTTAGCGTCAATGCGCACGACGGAAGGTAAAAATGGTGACTCACGGGTTGTGGTTTTCACAGTGATTATGATCTCTATTTAGCGTCAATGCGCACGACGGTAAATAAAAATGGTGACTCACGGGTTGTGGTTTTCACAGTGATTATGATCTCTATTTAGCGTCAATGCGCACGACGGCAGGTAAAAATGGTGACTCACGGTTGTGGTTTTCACAGTGATTATGATCTCTATTTAGCGTCAATGCGCACGACGGCAGGTAAAAATGGTGACTCACTGGTTGTGGTTTTCACAGTGATTATGATCTCTATTTAGCGTCAATGCGCACGACGGCAGGTAAAAATGGTGACTCACTGGTTGTGGTTTTCACAGTGATTATGATCTCTATTTAGCGTCAATGCGCACGACGGTAAATAAAAATGGTGACTCACGGGTTGTGGTTTTCACAGTGATTATGATCTCTATTTAGCGTCAATGCGCACGACGGTAAATAAAAATGGTGACTCACGGGTTGTGGTTTTCACAGTGATTATGATCTCTATTTAGCGTCAATGCGCACGACGGCAGGTAAAAATGGTGACTCACTGGTTGTGGTTTTCACAGTGATTATGATCTCTATTTAGCGTCAATGCGCACGACGGCAGGTAAAAATGGTGACTCACGGGTTGTGGTTTTCACAGTGATTATGATCTCTATTTAGCGTCAATGCGCACGACGGTAAATAAAAATGGTGACTCACGGGTTGTGGTTTTCACAGTGATTATGATCTCTATTTAGCGTCAATGCGCACGACGGTAAATAAAAATGGTGACTCACGGGTTGTGGTTTTCACAGTGATTATGATCTCTATTTAGCGTCAATGCGCACGACGGTAGGTAAAAATGGTGACTCACGGGTTGTGGTTTTCACAGTGATTATGATCTCTATTTAGCGTCAATGCGCACGACGGTAAATAAAAATGGTGACTCACGGGTTGTGGTTTTCACAGTGATTATGATCTCTATTTAGCGTCAATGCGCACGACGGTAAATAAAAATGGTGACTCACGGGTTGTGGTTTTCACAGTGATTATGATCTCTATTTAGCGTCAATGCGCACGACGGTAAATAAAAATGGTGACTCACGGGTTGTGGTTTTCACAGTGATTATGATCTCTATTTAGCGTCAATGCGCACGACGGTAAATAAAAATGGTGACTCACGGGTTGTGGTTTTCACAGTGATTATGATCTCTATTTAGCGTCAATGCGCACGACGGTAAATAAAAATGGTGACTCACGGGTTGTGGTTTTCACAGTGATTATGATCTCTATTTAGCGTCAATGCGCACGACGGTAAATAAAAATGGTGACTCACGGGTTGTGGTTTTCACAGTGATTATGATCTCTATTTAGCGTCAATGCGCACGACGGTAAATAAAAATGGTGACTCACGGGTTGTGGTTTTCACAGTGATTATGATCTCTATTTAGCGTCAATGCGCACGACGGTAAATAAAAATGGTGACTCACGGGTTGTGGTTTTCACAGTGATTGTGATCTCTATTTAGCGTCAATGCGCACGACGGTAAATAAAAATGGTGACTCACTGGTTGTGGTTTTCACATTGATTATGATCTCTATTTAGCGTCAATGCGCACGACGGTAAATAAAAATGGTGACTCACGGGTTGTGGTTTTCACAGTGATTATGATCTCTATTTAGCGTCAATGCGCACGACGGCAGGTAAAAATGGTGACTCACTGGGTTGTGGTTTTCACAGTGATTATGATCTCTATTTAGCGTCAATTCGCACGACGGTAAATAAAAATGGTGACTCACGGGGTTGTCGCGCTCTTCATGCCTTTTAACATGGCCATAGCTTTATCTTTCATTGACGAGCCTCGAGCTACAGCTGCTGCTAAGACTGAGGAAGTTGAAGAACCTCCCAGGTTTGTTGAAGCGCCTTGTCGGGTCAGTCCAGTCCCTCCCAGGTTTGTGGAGGCGCCTTGTCGGGTCAGTCCAGTCCCTCCCAGGTTTGTGGAGGCGCCTTGTCGGGTCAGTCCAGTCCCTCCCAGGTTTGTGGAGGCGCCTTGCCGGGAGTACGCAGCACCAGCAGCCGCGGCGGTGCTTTTGGCTTTCGGATCAGCTGCGGCCTTCTGAAAGGCAGTGGAGACAGACCATGCCTGTCCGGCGGCGCTGCGGAACTTGGACCAGCCGTCAGTCTTGGGAGCTGCGGCCTTGGAAGTTCCTGCCGATACCTTCTGGCCTTTCAGTTGTGTTGTAAACATCAAACCCTTCTTCTTGTTTGCAGCAGGAATTGTGAATGAGATCTTCTTGGCATTATTCTTCTTCACATTTGTTGCAACTGCCTTATCTGCGGCTTTCTTCGCAGCTTCTGATTTGGCCTTCCATACCTGCAGCACTTTTTCTGTTTTCTTGCGCATTTTCTCCTCCTGTACCTTCTGGAAGTAGTTCTTGGATTTGTCAGAGGTTTTGAAGTTGTGGACCACTTTGTTGGCCAAGTACTTGGCAGCCAGCTCAGGATTGTGTTTCCGAGCACTCTTAGATTCATACGGAGCCTTCTCCACTCTGTAAGCGCCCTTCACTTGTCCGGAGATGGATTTTGCGATAGAATTCTTCCCATCCTGAAATGTCAAAATATCTGAGATGACTGAAAATTCGATGTTAAGCTGAAAGCTGAGGAAGAACATGAGCAAAGCTCCCATCCCATTGGGTCATCCGGTATGATGTCTATGTTTTTGATTTACCTTCAGAAGTCTATGTTTTATCCACTGAGCTATGCTTTGATATCCGACCTCTATGGTTAATCCATGGATTCCATAGAGAAATGTCGAACCGACTCGTATACCGCGCCTTCAGCTAGGGAATACAGTTTTTGATGCTCGTAGATTTTGTGAAGGCTACGTCATGGCTAAATTTAGTTCAGCAGGTCTCAACAAGGACAATTGCTTGCAAAATCCCGAAGACCGAGGGATGTTTCAAAGGACGATTGTCCAAAAGTGAGTCCTGCTATGAATCATATTTTGCCATGGTATAGACATTTCAAACCATGTCTGTTTACATAGTGATTCTTGATTTATGGAAATGCAAATTAGCAGATCCCGGGAAATTATAGCAATCTGAATCAGCAGCCAGGAGATGACAACAAAATTTCTATGCTCTGATTTGATGTTAATCCATCCATGAAACGTTATAGAAATCATAGCTATCTGTCGAGGGCATAAATTGGAAGATAACTTGGCGCGCAGCGCACGAGCTCCGACTTTACGCCCGACGACAGAAAGCTGCAATTTCTATTCATGCCTGAACTATCACGGATTGAAAAACACTTGTCACGTTGTCCATAGAGAAGCTGGCGGGCATGTATTGGAAATTTCCGAATGTTAATCGCTAAGACCTGTATCTGCACCGGGAATTGTCATTAATTGGTCAATGAAGGTTCCTACATCTCTTCCTGAAGACTTACCACCCACTCCGTGTTCTGTCGCATTGAGAACTCCCACTCGGTCAGGTTCTTGGTTGTCTTGTACACAGTGGTGTCGCCTGCTGTTTTTGCCTTAGCACCGACAATGTTCATGAAAGTGTCCATGATCTGATCGACATTGGGTCGAGTTTCATTCGATAACTGATCTAACAGCATGCCGGTAACATCACCCACAGGTTCCAGTTTGTCCAACTCATCAACGCCTTTAGAGATAACTCCGGAGAGTGCAGAAGCCCCTGCTGAGACTGGCGAATTTCCGGAAAGTCTGAAATGAATTTCACGATCAAATCATTACAGAATCATATGACGAGGAATTGAACTGTGCTTTTATGACCAACTGAAGTGGAAATTGCAACCTACACAGGACCGGGAGAGGCTGATGATGCCGCATTGAGGGTAACAACGCTCTCCAAGCTATTTCATGCTGTTCAGGATGACAGCTGTCGCAAATGAGGAATTTCACCTTCACTGGTTAAGGCATGCATATCTATGTACTAGCATCACGAGATGCTGGAAATTTACATAGATATCCATGGCTAGAACATGGACGTCACTATATTGGATGCCTGGGCATGAAGGCAATAAAAAGTCAATTCAGGGTCATTTTGAGAGATGTCATAGCAGATGTACGCAATGATAAAATATAAACCAAAGCTTAACCCAGATTCTAAATATGGTTCATATCTATCGATCAAGTGCATCATAATGACGATCAAAGTGACCCCCATGTTGTAATTGCCATTGCCTTCATGCCCAAGTCACCGTTGTTGCACACTGACTTTGCACATGCTGTTATAGTGTCGTTTTCATTTCTTCCAACTCGATCTACAAATCGCTTGCAGAAACACTATAAGCAAGTGCTGTAACAGCAAATTACCTGCAAGCCATCATAGTCCGGCAGCCAGAGCGAGTTTCTACAGGGAACGAGGCCGAAAGTGAGACTTTCACAGAATGATGTACACCATATGCCTACTACGAATCTGCACGTCTGCCGAGTTCTAGTGAGTTCCTCTTCTTGTCAGACAGGATCAAAGAAAAACAATGGTAAATCCAATGGGACGCAGATTGCAGTTTTTGGTTAGAGAGAAATGTTCTATCTTTTCTCTGATTAAGCGAAAAGTACTAAGCGCAGAGTCATAAATTTTGACATGGAATGTCTTCAGGTAATTCCGTTTCATGTTCATGTTCCTCTGTCTATAAAGCTAAACACATTTAGATTTGGCGAGCCTCTTAATGCCGGCAAACACAAACATTTTGAGCAACTTTGTCCACATTCAACCACATTCTCACATGCATTGCCGATCAGATGCATGATAATAGTACATGCACATCACAGGTAATGACCTGAAGACATTCCATGTCAAAAATTATGACTCTAGACTTAATACTTTCCAGCTGATGGGCGAAAACATGGAAAATTTCATTTTAAGCAAAAACTGTAATCTGCGTCCCATTGGATTTACGTGTTTTTTTAAATTCTGTCTGACAAGAGGAGGAACTCACTAGAACTCGGCAGATGTGCAAATTCGTAGTAGGCAGAAGATGTACATCATTCTGTGAAAGTCTCATTTTCGGCCTCGTTCCCTGCAGAAACTCGTGCTGGCTGCCGCCAGACTATATGTCTATTTCAGGGAATTTACATTAAAGTGTCTGTTTACCAGTATATACTGACTGGATTATTATATATTTATCAAGCATCTATCCCAAAGACAGTACCTTTACCTAAAGTGAAACATCCCTGATCCAACTATTTCCGTCTGATCTCAATCAATGATGGAGAGGCTCGTATTATTACGCATGAAAGATGAATTGATCAAATTGCGCGACCCACATCAACATGCTTACAGACCACTCGACGAAAACGACACTGAATCTGTGAGAATAACATGCGTGGACCTCAGCAAAGCGTTCGATAAGATTCACCACAATCGACTTGTGAATTATCTGCACCTCAGCAATTTGAACTCAGGCTTCCTGCTGTGGCTGCTGCTCTTCTTGAATAATTGCTTCATGATGGTAAATTGTCAAAACAAGTACGGAGCACTCATTCCTGCATTGTCCGGTGTGCCCAAGGCTCAATTTTGGGGCCTTTTCTGTGCGCATCGCTTTTAGGATCAATGCTCTTACAGTCTCAGTGTGCATCACTAATTAAGCACGCAGATGACATGACGGTTATTGAACGAGTAGATAAGAATTCGGGCAACAGCCTCCATGTCGATGACATTCTCCATCAATTACGATGTCAGAAGATACTAGTCAACTGCAGCAAATCCAAGCAATTGGTCATCGGCAGATCTCACAATGCCCGTATCATATTGTATCCTGACATTGCCTTTGTCGATGAACAATTTTGATTCTTGGGGTTATTTTGATAATAAATTGTCTTGGCATGCTCACTTTGACGACGCCTGCCTTTCTGCAACCCGTCGACTTTGCGCTCTACAGCAACTGCGACATGTACTCAGCAGAAAGCAATTCCTACAAGTTTTTGTCATGTACGTTCAGGCAGTACTCTTGTACTCCTCTCATCACTCATTTTTGTGATCTCTTTTATCACACCAAGAAAAATATAACTTGTATTCATAGAATCATTGGTAATATTGATTGTAAGTGTGATGTTATTCCTGCATTTGAAGATCAACGTATGAAACAATCACTGTCTTTCTGACTGAAATGTGAATATGATGACCATCCTTTGAATTACTGTGTACCCCGTGTCCTCTCTTATACCAATCATTTTTGCTTGCCCAAAACAAGAACAGCTAGAAGAAATAACTCTTTTTTCTCATGGGCGTGCACTGTATGACAGTTGACAAAACTGATTTTTATTCTGTATGCCCTACACTTAGTTGGGTGATGCTTCTGTCTGTCCTGCAAAACAGTGTCTTAACTTTGTAGCGAAATATTTGATCACCTCTTACTTTTTGAATTTGTATCTTGCAAAATTGCATTGTAAGATTTCTATTTCGATGAAAACAAATATACGCTTTCTCTCATATCAACGGCGCTTATCGGAACAAGAACAACCGATTTTATTCAACAACATTTTTTGTCGACAACTGTCTATATAAAGCCAAGAGTGGAATTGTTCAGCACTACGTGATTCATAGAAATCGACAACAATATAACCTCTAGAATGGAAATTAAGCTTCATGCAATACACAATAGTGGCACATAAATCGCACGCATTTTCACTTAGATACACCTGCCAACGTCTGTATCATTGGGTTAGAATCAGTGACATGAGTAAATCGAAGCTTTTAATTGGTTCTTCATGCCCCAACTTAGTTCCCCCGGATGTGCCGCGACCTTGAGTCAATTTCCATTCTAGTCAACTTCAGTTAAACAATCTATTTCTATGACTTGATTGTACTTATTTGAAAACAATTGTTTAATTGAAACGCCGTTGATTGCCTGACATCCACAAACATCAATCTATTGTTTAACTGTCAGATATCTATGCGCCTACATGCATGACGGTGCTATTCAATCTGCAAGCATCTGGCCACTATTCTTTATTGTTAAAACAAAAAATAAGTTCTCTGAATTTGGTAAATCACTTGCAAATACGGTTAGCACAAAGCAGTGTGCAACCAGAACTCTAGACTGATTTCGGCCCGCATACTCGATCATAGAAATAAACTGTTTATCTGAAGTTCGCTAGAATGGAAATTGACTCAAGGTCGCGGAACATCCGGGGGAACTAAGTTGGGGCATGAAGAACCAATGAAAAGCTTCGATTTACTCATGTGACTGATTCTAACCCAATGATAAAGACGCTGGCAGGTGTATCAAAGTGAAAATGCGTGCGATTTATGTGCCACTATTGTGCATTGCATGAAGCTTAATTTCCATTCTAGAGGTTTTATTGTTGTCAATTTCTATGTCCTCGATCAATCCCTAGTTCTGTAGCCTACAAACATAGCGTCGTCCATGATTGGAATAATAGAATAACGACGTACGCATGGACAGACCAAACAAAGTCCTTCATTGCTTCATCATAGCACGCTGACAAACACACTTCTCTTCGCACCTCGTGGATGGATTGCTTCATCATAGCACGCTGACAAGCACACTTCTCTTCGCACCTGGTGCATGGATTGCTTCATCATAGCATTTAAACTTGTTAGATAGTCTCTTCAAAATTGAGCAATGAAGATATCGAACTCGTGGCCATTGAGAAGCAATCACGCACTACATGCAGAACAAAATCTGAGGAAAAAGAGAACTTACGATAGGCCGTGGGTGAGATCAGCCATTCGCTTTCGACGCCTTGCTTCAATCGATCGCTTTCTTCGTGTGCAGCTTGGTTTCAGGAATTTTGTCTTCGCCATGAGATGATCCGGCTGACAATTGTGTCGATTCCCACTCAAGTCCGTCCAGCAATGATTGAGAAACATGTCCACCTCCCAATAGACAGAATTGGTGTCGAAAATCGTGTAATTCAAATCCATCTTCGAACCGATGCTTTCCACGACTGTTGTACCGAAAGTGAAGCCACTCAGACTTTGAGAAATGGGTTTATTCTCCACATTGATAGTTAGAGAACTTGCACAGCCGTCGATTTCAAAGTCAACGAGGAAAGGGCGAGTTATGATGAACATATCCATGGAAAAACAGCACGACACTTTACTGCAGCCCGCCTCTGCCACGCAAACACCTGCAAATTCAGAAAGGTAGACCGCTGACATGAAGTCAGAAACACTTGCATTCAGTGATGTTTTCAAAGGTTCGCGAAAAACTTGCAAGACGTTCTTTGATGTAAAGAAATTATCTAAATACATTAACCCAAAGAGTGAAACTCCAAAGAAATTTCAATCCTCGCATATCTATGACCGTCAATACTTTGTCGTCATCCATGACTTGCAAGAGAATATTTAGCCAATAATGCTATGAAGGATATCAAACAATGAAAGCACGTATTCAGACGTTAGATACTGAGAATAATGATGATTTGTGTGTTTCGTTATCGGAATGGGAATGATAATATACACAGAAACTTTCAGTTTCCTACGCTGCTCTACGTGGTAAGGAGACCTCACGACACCAGACTCATCTACAGGGTGGGCCGTAAAGGACCGATGAAATTCTTCAAATCTTTAAATTCATTCATCTAACTGTTTAATTTAAAAGAAAACGCAGCACGATTGTGTGACAGAATAAAATAAAGTTTATTTCGATAAAAAGTACACAACATAACATTGGAATATAACAAATATTGCAAAAAAGTGAAACATAGGAAGTAACCACGTAAACTTTACGAACTTTATGTTCTCGTATTTTCGAAATGACCACCTCCTTCACCGATACATTGTCGGATCCTCTCACGAACAGATGAACAAATAGCAGAACAAAGAGTTTGATCAAACCTCGAGAAAGAATTGATGATTCTCTCCCTGAGATGTTCTGGTCCCTCAACTCTATCGCTAAACACGTAATCTCTAGCAATTCCCCAAACTGAGAAATCCATGGGGGAAAGGTCTGGGCTTCGAGGAGGCCATTCAAGTGGACTTCTCCGACCCATCCATCTGTCTGGAAAACGGCATTCAGACAATCTCTTACATTTCGAGCATAATGCGGTGGAGCTCCATCTTGTTGCCACCACATATCGCCGTCGAGCAATCCTATTTCATTAAGTGTCGGTAATGCAAAAGTCTCAAGCATGTGAACATATATTTCACCAGTAACAGTACCTGGGAAAAATAAGGTCCAATTACAGCATTAGGGCAAATTCCAGCCCAAACAGTTTATCCTGGGCTATTCACACTTTTCTCGAACACTTCATGAGGATTTTCTTCATGATAAAAGACACAATTATGTCTGTTCACATGCCCATTGAGTTTGATAGTGGCCTCGTCGGTCCACAAGATATTCACGTCATTAGCGAAAGCCTGTTCAAAATGTTCACAGAATTCTAATTGGCGATCATAATCATCCTCGAGAAGTTGATGGAGCAATCTTGGTCTTCAGATCTTGAACCCTAGATCTTTAATGATACGTCTTACGGACGTTCGTGAAATCTGAAGCTCAGTAGATAGACGCCGGCTTGAATTACAAGGCTGTTCATGCAACCTGTCTCGAACAATTTGTTGACTCGAAGCAACATTCACTGATTTCGGACGACCGGAACTTTTCTTATCAAGAACGCTACCCGTTTCCTCTAATTTTTCAATAAGGTCCTTTCGATAACCGTATTCCATCTAATAGTGTTTCCATGTTCTTCCTGAAAAGTTCGACAAACGGAAGAGATGTTGTTTGTAGAATAATATCACTTAATACAGAATATTCGCTGTTGTACATCCAACTTATGTGCCATCATTCGTGATAATGAACGAAATAAAGACGAACGCATAAGCAAACACTTGAGCGAAAATCACCTCATTAATCTGCACGCATTTGTCATTAACAACAATGAGATTAAATAAACGATAGATCAAATTGCCATGCAAAAGATGTGCGGCTGATAGGATTCGAACCTACGACCAAGGTTAACTAGACCTGTGCTCTAACCAACTGAGCTACGAGCCACTTACGCGACTCTGTCAATTGGCAGGATCAAACCCTCACCACCACACATCCGATGAAACACATCAGATACTAGTCATTAGTCAATGGAAGGAAGCTAAATTACGGTACACATAAGCACCGTCTAACTCTTTTAAGCATCTTTTCTTTTACTACAGAGAATTCATCGGTCCTTTACGGCCCACCCTCTAGAATTGCGAATGCCTGTGACAGGGCCACGAAACAGACGACGACCAAATAAAGCATTGGAGTGCTAGAGGACCTTAACATCATTGGAGCCTCAACTGCAGATACAATGAACCGTTTGAGATGGAAGAGGAGAATTAGGCCGCCCCCTTCACGGTGAGAAGGCCTGTCAAGGTGAATACGGTGAGAAATAAAAATACTCTTCAAAAAGTATAAAATAGAGCGAAGTATACACGTTAGTTAAAATCATTGTAAAGTAAGATCAAGAGCAGCACCAAGTTGACACTGATAGCTGTTGCAGTCTCGCCATGTACTCGTATATCTATGGCCGTCAATTATCCATCACTTGCGTGAGAATGATTAGCTAATAATACTATGAATTATGTCAAACAATGGAAACACGTATTCAGACGTTAGATAATGAGAATAAAACCCTGAATACTTTTCGCATTCAGCACAACTATTAGTGTATCGTTTTGTGGATAACAATAGCTTTTCTAATTCGCAGGTTGGATTCATCATCAGCAATAGATATCTTTGATGTTAAACACATTTCCAATTTGAAGATAATCTCACTATAACAAAGATACCGATCCATTTCAAATTTTATGACGTCATTCATGGAGTGCATCCGTGGCACAGTGGTTAAGTGCTTGGCCTAGCGATCTTTTGGTTCAGAGATCGAACCCCGAAGGTGTCACTGGAAGTCGTCAGGAAGGGCATCCGGACTAAAAGTACTACAACCACAGAATTAGACAGGTCGTCTCTTCTTCCGTTTGACTAGAAGGGAAGCATTGGAACATGTGACGTTATTGAAATGGCACAATCTCCTGACTAAATACCATAGCAATCGAACAATGAGCAGCCAGTTCAACATTAAACACGCCAAATTGTGCAAAGTTTCAGTGACTGTTATCAACCGTTTCACACAGCAAAGAGACACAGACGATGTCAAATTCTACAGAGAAGTTTGTGAACGTTTTTTCATGCGCCTGCTAACTTCTTTTAAAATGATCGGAGGGCCCAACATTATCGAGAAAAGTTTTGCGCAATGATCTGAATTCTTCGAATCTGAAAGAACCGTGGCGATCGGAGCATTTTGAAGGAATTCAGAGCAATCCGCAAGTGACGCACGGCTATTTTTCCTATCTCTGCAAGGCATTAAAAATTTCTTTTTGCCCACTTATTAAGTTCCTGCATGTGCCACCTGTTTGAATCAGTTTGCACTTCTAGCAAAGTGATACTATTAAACATTCTAATTCTGTGACTACAACGCTCCATAAGTCTGACTATGTCAGCACCGTACAAGCCCCAAGTATGAGGAGTAGTGACGTAAAAGCTTCATTCATGGATACCTAAGAAAGAAATGCACAACATCCATTCAATATCACTTTTATTATGTAGATGATTGTGTCATTCTTGCTGATGATAGTGAAGAGCGAAGAGATTTCTTGATTGCATGAAAACAAAGACAACAAGATCACAGTTAATTGATTTTTCCATCATTAAAATATGATAGTTTTCACCAATTTGGACCGACCAATTCCGGGAAACAGCATCTTCGATAAGTGAAACCTTAAGTGACAACTTCAGGGCATCACTCAATGACAGTTCAGGTTTCATGACTTTACTAGAGTACGCAGTTAGAATAATTAACATTGAGTTGCATCCTCAGCAGACCTGAATAGATGCTATTTCATCCAATATCAGGAATCATCAGCAGGCCTAGTTTACATCTCTTAACATCGACACGATTCCCTATTTAAAGTTACCCGAGACCGTCTGAAAGTGCGAATCTTTCAATCCATCGTAGAACCCATACTCCTCTACGGTTTAGAAGCAGTTCCAGCTACCGACACAAGAAGGCAGGTCATGGATACTGCTCATAGGTCTCTCCTCCGCAACGCTCTGGGCATACACTACCCACAGAAAATCCCGAATAAAGTGCTATTGGCGCGAACTGGTGTTGCCCCTCTGAGTGTCACCTTGCGGCAACGTCTGATTCGCCACTACCCAAAGAAAATCCCGAATAAAGTGCTATTGGCGCGAACTGGTGTTGCCCCTCTGAGTGTCACCTTGCGGCAACGTCTGATTGGCCACTACCCAAAGAAAATCCCGAATAAAGTGCTATTGGCGCGAACTGGTGTTGCCCCTCTGAGTGTCACCTTGCGGCAACGTCTGATTGGCCACTACCCAAAGAAAATCCCGAATAAAGTGCTATTGGCGCGAACTGGTGTTGCCCCTCTGAGTGTCACCTTGCGGCAACGTCTGATTGGCCACTACCCAAAGAAAATCCCGAATAAAGTGCTATTGGCGCGAACTGGTGTTGCCCCTCTGAGTGTCACCTTGCGGCAACGTCTGATTGGCCACTACCCAAAGAAAATCCCGAATAAAGTGCTATTGGCGCGAACTGGTGTTGCCCCTCTGAGTGTCACCTTGCGGCAACGTCTGATTGGCCACTACCCAAAGAAAATCCCGAATAAAGTGCTATTGGCGCGAACTGGTGTTGCCCCTCTGAGTGTCACCTTGCGGCAACGTCTGATTGGCCACTACCCAAAGAAAATCCCGAATAAAGTGCTATTGGCGCGAACTGGTGTTGCCCCTCTGAGTGTCACCTTGCGGCAACGTCTGATTGGCCACTACCCAAAGAAAATCCCGAATAAAGTGCTATTGGCGCGAACTGGTGTTGCCCCTCTGAGTGTCACCTTGCGGCAACGTCTGATTGGCCACTACCCAAAGAAAATCCCGAATAAAGTGCTATTGGCGCGAACTGGTGTTGCCCCTCTGAGTGTCACCTTGCGGCAACGTCTGATTGGCCACTACCCAAAGAAAATCCCGAATAAAGTGCTATTGGCGCGAACTGGTGTTGCCCCTCTGAGTGTCACCTTGCGGCAACGTCTGATTGGCCACTACCCAAAGAAAATCCCGAATAAAGTGCTATTGGCGCGAACTGGTGTTGCCCCTCTGAGTGTCACCTTGCGGCAACGTCTGATTGGCCACTACCCAAAGAAAATCCCGAATAAAGTGCTATTGGCGCGAACTGGTGTTGCCCCTCTGAGTGTCACCTTGCGGCAACGTCTGATTGGCCACTACCCAAAGAAAATCCCGAATAAAGTGCTATTGGCGCGAACTGGTGTTGCCCCTCTGAGTGTCACCTTGCGGCAACGTCTGATTGGCCACTACCCAAAGAAAATCCCGAATAAAGTGCTATTGGCGCGAACTGGTGTTGCCCCTCTGAGTGTCACCTTGCGGCAACGTCTGATTGGCCACTACCCAAAGAAAATCCCGAATAAAGTGCTATTGGCGCGAACTGGTGTTGCCCCTCTGAGTGTCACCTTGCGGCAACGTCTGATTGGCCACTACCCAAAGAAAATCCCGAATAAAGTGCTATTGGCGCGAACTGGTGTTGCCCCTCTGAGTGTCACCTTGCGGCAACGTCTGATTGGCCACTACCCAAAGAAAATCCCGAATAAAGTGCTATTGGCGCGAACTGGTGTTGCCCCTCTGAGTGTCACCTTGCGGCAACGTCTGATTGGCCACTACCCAAAGAAAATCCCGAATAAAGTGCTATTGGCGCGAACTGGTGTTGCCCCTCTGAGTGTCACCTTGCGGCAACGTCTGATTGGCCACTACCCAAAGAAAATCCCGAATAAAGTGCTATTGGCGCGAACTGGTGTTGCCCCTCTGAGTGTCACCTTGCGGCAACGTCTGATTGGCCACTACCCAAAGAAAATCCCGAATAAAGTGCTATTGGCGCGAACTGGTGTTGCCCCTCTGAGTGTCACCTTGCGGCAACGTCACCAACGTCTGATTGGCCATTGCCTGTGAAGCTTCGGCAGAGGTAACAAAATTCCGCTTTCCTTGGTCCTCCTGAATCAACCCTCTGAGCATTTTCGAAGAGGACAAGGCCGGACTCAGACCTTAATTGACTGCTTCAAGTCAGACCTACAGACTCTCAATCTCACTTTTCAGTCTGCTGTTTGTTGTCCTTCCGTAACTTTCCGTCAGCGCGTGCCCGCAAGGTTGTAACATTTCGTTAATATATATATAGCAAGCCATTCTCGGGTAGGTTTGAGATTTGCAATCAACAAGTTAGTGAAGATATTTCGACGGGCATTCATTTAATATCATTTTAAACACACTACTGGCAAATCGTCTGAAATGATTAATAGATCTATGCTGCTTTTTGTTAACACGACGTAAATGTTTTGTCAAAATTAAATTGTGTTTACAAAAAGCAGCATAGATCTATTAATCATTTCAGACGATTTGCCAGTAGTGTGTTTAAAATGATATTAAATGAATGCCCGTCGAAATTTATTTCACTAACTTGCTGATTGCAAATCTCAAGTACGCAGTGCCTCTTTGGGAAAGAGTGACTCGCCGCCATGAGCAGTTGTATATATCCATGATATACAAGACATTTGGATAGGAACACTTGGATAGATATCCATGTCAGATGTCATTCATTCCTCTTATCCTCGCGTTGAAATATCATGGAAAGGTAACTGAAATTTCTTATGGAGACCTGTGGTGTCTCGTCATGCACTGAGTAAGACAACTAAAATTCAACTGTTGAGAAAGACCTGGAGAAGAATAGATGCTCCAACATCACTGTTGTGCGCCGATCTCTTTGTTTCAGAAGTCTTCATGCGCATTCCTCAATGTTTGAAGCACTGATGTGCAGAAGCGCCCATACATGGTTGCATTAGAGAAAGCTACGTGGAGGGGAGAGCACTTACCTGTTGTCGGAAACGTCATTTCGCCGCAAGAGCCAGGGCTGGCAACGCCACATGGAATAGTTCGCAGGAGATCAGCAGGAGCACCAATGATGTTGGGAAGGATATTGCTGTACACATGCGTCGGCCAAGACAGTGTTCCATCAGATGCACAGTGTGGAACGTGCAATGCAAGACTGTTGGCTAAAATCTGAACATACGAGAGATTTCAGGTGAATTGGGAGTGAAAATCCATCATCAAAGTCACTATTTTAATCGACCGAATACAAAATAATTAAATTTCCAATTTTTAGTACTACTGAACAAATGATAAGGTAATATGAATAGATTATAAGCCGACTGACAGTTGATTTTTTCATTATTCGTGTACGTCATCAAATACTGTATTCCACTTATTCTTATCTCGTCAAATTTATAGAAATCAATCATTTTTATCATTCACAAACGTATTTTAAAAAAATACTTATCATAAATTAATTGAAAGAACCTTCAATCTTGATGTGATTATGTTCATTTTCATCATGGTTTCCATAATCACCACAGAGTCGTCCAAAATCATTTGTTTTTATATTTCTCATTATTGAATACATGTCTCGGTTTTAAGCATTTCGTTGAAAGGATGAATAACCCTATCGCCCCCCCTCAGATTTCCTAAACTAAATGCTCAAATTTAATGAAATTACATGCAGACTATATTTCGGGCATGATCTTTTCAGTGGTGGAGTCGGTTTTTCAAAACTTTAATTTCTCCATGCTATAAATAGCAATTCAAAATTTGAAAGTGCATTTTTTACAAATGTTAGATACTTTTTTATTGTTGCAAAACCAATCGCTTCGGAATGTTAAAAATACTAAAACATAACGCGAAAGTGTTCTATCTGGCATGTTTCTTGCTATATCAATGCTAATTTATTGCTTTTATTCATACATGTATAATAATGCTGTATGAATAGTATTTCAAATTTCAAACATTGAAACAGTAAAAAGTCTTTTTTTCATGTGCGAGAATTTCATTCAAATTGGCTATCCATCATTAGCTAGAATACATTATCACAAAGAAACCTAAATGAAGACAAATACGCAATTATTGATGCGTTTTTCCAAAAGTTTCATTATTCGTGTAAAAAATGAGAAAATATTCATTATTCTACTATTTATTCATGAGTAGTATATGGAGGATATAAGACTAAAAAGCATTCAAATACTATCACAACCAATATCATATTATAAAAAGCATTGATGTTATCAAAAACATTAAATTTGTGTCTATTATGCAACACTACATTAATTTATTCGAGAGAAAGTTTGAAATGAGAACATAAAGTAAATTCCAACGATTTTTAGGCGTCGTAACTAGTTTTCATTTAGCTCGTACGACCAAAATTAAATCTTTTACTCCCAAAAGATGCGCAATTAAAAGTTAGGAAAAGTCACGGAAGGTAGACTTCTCACACAAACACATTCAGCTGTGGGATTAAAAAGTATCTAGGGCGGGCCCGAATCGGCCCCTCCCCATGCCAGATAGGGTTAACTTTTAACCATTATAAAGAAGAAACTGATCACTCCACAACATGTCAATGATCTTCCCTCTCTTATATGTTTTATAGATTTCACTCGGAACGTAGTAAGCATACAAGTAATAAAGTTCACTTGACTGGTTTAACATTGAATAGACTTTACCAAATAGAGTCACTTCCCTTTCGGAAACTATACAAATGTTTTCTAAAGTCACGTGTTGGTTTGCATTGGTGCGTTGTTTGAGAGATTCTGTATCAAAGCCTATGGAGATATCGTAATAATTTTAAGTACTTAAAGATGAGAAATTTTTGCACTTTCGGCAAGTGAAATTTATATGCAATTAAGAGATTCATGTTACAGGAGAAATCTTTGCACAGTTCAGAGGTAGCTTCAGTTTCCAAGTTTCACTTGAGTTTGGAATGTGGATCTTTTGAATAATAGGACATGAAAGAAAACAGACTTCGTATACAACATACAATTGATGATGAAACCAACCATGTTTAAAGTCAACAAAATTAATGAAAACGTAATTCATTTCATTTCCTGGGTTATTATCTTAGCTTTTACGAAAAATACTTTGACAACATCTTTTGCGGACTTATCGTGAATCAAATATAAGGATCAGCGTTGCAATTCCGTGTTGAAATTAGTATTTCACTTCGGACATAGGACATTTCAATAGGCCGTGTTATTTGTTTTCTTTATTGTGTCTACGTCGTTCATTTTGCTGTAACCGTCTGAACGTCGAAGATGTTTTAAAGAAAGAAGGCAGCTCAGTAAAACACTGAATCACTTTGAAATCATCAGACAGCATCGCGTTCCCTGTGTAAAATTCCATTGTAAAAATGTAAATAATTGTCTTGACTTTGTTATAAACTTGATTTGTTCGTCAGCGCTATTTACTTTGCGATGTAAATATTTTTGTATGCAGAACTTTTTCTTGAGTAGCAATTAGCTAGCTGCTTCTTGTTACCACAAAGTACTTAACTAACTTATCCTAACCGCGCATCTATCTAGTACATCGTAGACAGGTCAACGATAAGATGAAGAGGATAGAGCTAACATTGATGTGTTTGTGCTGATCACAGATTTCTTTGGTTTTCAATTTCTATATCAGACTATCTATTTTCCTTTGTCTTTCATTTACACGGTAGAATCGCAGACAGCTTACCTTCGTCACTACTGGATAGCCTGGATGAGAATGAATGGCCTGAGCTGAGATGTAGAACAATTTTCCATCAGCAGACTTGTCCAGCCTGTACTTCAGTTCTGCACGTCCTACAGTCAGTGAGTTCAAAGCGCCCCAAGTGTACGTGTAAAGTGATGTGTTGGTGAATTCGTTCTCAAAGCCAACACTGAGAGAGAAGGAGCATGGATCGATGACAACGTGGAAACGGAATTCTCTCTCCACCACCGCCAGATTGAGGTCCACACAGCAGACGACGCCCATACAGCTTCGATCGAGACTACAATTCACTCCTCCTGCACCCGTCGGTAAACTCCCAGCCGTCAGGTGAGGACATGCAGCCAGTGCCGCCGAGAGGGATGATATATGACACTTGTCATTGAAGAGATCGTCCTGAAATGCAGAGAGCTAGGCTTTAAAACCTCAGACGGGCGATGCAGCCATGAGATGAAGGCAGGCAGGCAGTGAAGGGCCAGTGCCGCCGAGAGGGATGATATATGACACTTGTCATTGAAGAGATCGTCCTGAAATGCAGAGAGCTAGGCTTTAAAACCTCAGACGGGCGATGCAGCCATGAGATGAAGGTAGGCAGGCAGCGAAGGCCCAGTGCCGCCGAGAGGGATGATATATGACACTTGTCATTGAAGAGATCGTCCTGAAATGCAGAGAGCTAGGCTTTAAAACCTCAGACGGGCGATGCAGCCATGAGATGAAGGCAGGCAGGCAGTGAAGGGCCAGTGCCGCCGAGAGGGATGATATATGACACTTGTCATTGAAGAGATCGTCCTGAAATGCAGAGAGCTAGGCTTTAAAACCTCAGACGGGCGATGCAGCCATGAGATGAAGGCAGGCAGGCAGTGAAGGGCCAGTGCCGCCGAGAGGGATGATATATGACACTTGTCATTGAAGAGATCGTCCTGAAATGCAGAGAGCTAGGCTTTAAAACCTCAGACGGGCGATGCAGCCATGAGATGAAGGCAGGCAGGCAGTGAAGGGCCAGTGCCGCCGAGAGGGATGATGACAGGCAGGCATTGTAACGGAGAGATGAAGGCAGGCAGGCAGTGAAGGGCCAGTGCCGCCGAGAGGGATGATATATGACACTTGTCATTGAAGAGATCGTCCTGAAATGCAGAGAGCTAGGCTTTAAAACCTCAGACGGGCGATGCAGCCATGAGATGAAGGCAGGCAGGCAGTGAAGGGCCAGTGCCGCCGAGAGGGATGATATATGACACTTGTCATTGAAGAGATCGTCCTGAAATGCAGAGAGCTAGGCTTTAAAACCTCAGACGGGCGATGCAGCCATGAGATGAAGGCAGGCAGGCAGTGAACGGCCAGTGCCGCCGAGAGGATAGATGATGACTTGTCATTTGAAGAATCGTCCTGAATGCAGAGAGAGCTAGGTTAAAAACCTTCATCGGGCGATGCAGCCATGAGATGAAGGCAGGCAGGCAGTGAAGGGCCAGTGCCGCCGAGAGGGATGATATATGACACTTGTCATTGAAGAGATCGTCCTGAAATGCAGAGAGCTAGGCTTTAAAACCTCAGACGGGCGATGCAGCCATGAGATGAAGGCAGGCAGGCAGTGAAGGGCCAGTGCCGCCGAGAGGGATGATATATGACACTTCTCCTTTAAAAACTCAGACGGGCGATGCAGCCATGAGATGAAGGCAGGCAGGCAGTGAAGGGCCAGTGCCGCCGAGAGGGATGATATATGACACTTGTCATTGAAGAGATCGTCCTGAAATGCAGAGAGCTAGGCTTTAAAACCTCAGACGGGCGATGCAGCCATGAGATGAAGGCAGGCAGGCAGTGAAGGGCCAGTGCCGCCGAGAGAGATGAAGGCAGGCAGACAGTGAAGGGCCAGTGCCGCCGAGAGGGATGATATATGACACTTGTCATTGAAGAGATCGTCCTGAAATGCAGAGAGCTAGGCTTTAAAACCTCAGACGGGCGATGCAGCCATGAGATGAAGGCAGGCAGGCAGTGAAGGCCAGTGCCGCCGAGAGGGATGATATATGACACTTGTCATTGAAGAGATCGTCCTGAAATGCAGAGAGCTAGGCTTTAAAACCTCAGACGGGCGATGCAGCCATGAGATGAAGGCAGGCAGGCAGTGAAGGGCCAGTGCCGCCGAGAGGGATGATATATGACACTTGTCATTGAAGAGATCGTCCTGAAATGCAGAGAGCTAGGCTTTAAAACCTCAGACGGGCGATGCAGCCATGAGATGAAGGCAGGCAGGCAGTGAAGGCCCAGTGCCGCCGAGAGGGATGATATATGACACTTGTCATTGAAGAGATCGTCCTGAAATGCAGAGAGCTAGGCTTTAAAACCTCAGACGGGCGATGCAGCCATGAGATGAAGGCAGGCAGGCAGTGAAGGCCCAGTGCCGCCGAGAGGGATGATATATGACACTTGTCATTGAAGAGATCGTCCTGAAATGCAGAGAGCTAGGGTTTAAAACCTCAGACGGGCGATGCAGCCATGAGATGAAGGCAGGCAGGCAGTGAAGGGCCAGTGCCGCCGAGAGGGATGATATATGACACTTGTCATTGAAGAGATCGTCCTGAAATGCAGAGAGCTAGGCTTTAAAACCTCAGACGGGCGATGCAGCCATGAGATGAAGGCAGGCAGGCAGTGAAGGGCCAGTGCCGCCGAGAGGGATGATATATGACACTTGTCATTGAAGAGATCGTCCTGAAATGCAGAGAGCTAGGCTTTAAAACCTCAGACGGGCGATGCAGCCATGAGATGAAGGCAGGCAGGCAGTGAAGGGCCAGTGCCGCCGAGAGGGATGATATATGACACTTGTCATTGAAGAGATCGTCCTGAAATGCAGAGAGCTAGGCTTTAAAACCTCAGACGGGCGATGCAGCCATGAGATGAAGGCAGGCAGGCAGTGAAGGGCCAGTGCCGCCGAGAGGGATGATATATGACACTTGTCATTGAAGAGATCGTCCTGAAATGCAGAGAGCTAGGCTTTAAAACCTCAGACGGGCGATGCAGCCATGAGATGAAGGCAGGCAGGCAGTGTAACGGAGAGATGAAGGCAGGATAGAAAGTAGGAAAAGTGGTTCACTAACTGTAACTAATATGCGCAATTTGGAAACAATCGCCTATGTTAGTATCTATTTCATTCCTAGGAGATTGTAGATTTGAATGTCACTAGATTTTCAATGTAGATTTTCGTGTTGCTTTACATAGGAATGAAGCGGTATTACAGAGAGTTAATGAACACTATTCTGCAATCACGACTCATTCCTATGTAAAGTAACACGTGAATTCAAAATCTAGTGCCATTCGAATCCAGTAATAAAGTAGATATTAGGAAGTGTACATAGACATGTAAGGAATAAACATAGAAGTCAAACGGTCAGGTCATAGCGGTGTTAGACAAGAAGTGTACATAGACATGTAAGGAATAAACATAGAAAACAAACGGTCAGGTCATAGCGGTGTTAGACCAGAAGTGTACATAGACATAGAAATAAACACAGAAGTCAAACGGTCAGGTCATAGCGGTGTTAGACAAGAAGTGTACATAGACATAGGAATAAACATAGAAGTCAAACGGTCAGGTCATAGCGGTCTTAGACAAGAAGTGTACATAGACATAGGAATAAACATAGAAGGCAAACGGTCAGGTCATAGCGGTGTTAGACAAGAAGTGTACATAGACATGTAAGGAATAAACATAGAAGTCAAACGGTCAGGTCATAGCGGTGTTAGACAATAAGTGTACATAGACATGTAAGGAATAAACATAGAAGTCAAACGGTGAGGTCATAGCGGTCTTAGACAAGAAGTGTACATAGACATAGGAATAAACATAGAAGTCAAACGGTCAGGTCATAGCGGTGTTAGACAAGAAGTGTACATAGACATGTAAGGAATAAACATAGAAGTCAAACGGTCAGGTCATAGCGGTCTTAGACAATAAGTGTACATAGACATGTAAGGAATAAACATAGAAGTCAAACGGTCAGGTCATAGCGGTCTTAGACAAGAAGTGTACGTAGACATGTAAGGAATAAACATAGAAGTCAAACGGTCAGGTCATAGCGGTGTTAGACAAGAAGTGTACATAGACATGTAAGGAATAAACATAGAAGTCAAACGGTCAGGTCATAGCGGTCTTAGACAAGAAGTGTACATAGACATAGGAATAAACATAGAAGTCAAACGGTCAGGTCATAGCGGTGTTAGACAAGAAGTGTACATAGACATAGGAATAAACATAGAAGTCAAACGGTCAGGTCATAGCGGTGTTAGACCAGAAGTGTACATAGACATAGAAATAAACATAGAAGTCAAACGGTCAGGTCATAGCGGTGTTAGACAATAAGTGTACATAGACATGTAAGGAATAAACATAGAAGTCAAACGGTCAGGTCATAGCGGTCTTAGACAAGAAGTGTACATAGACATAGGAATAAACATAGAAGTCAAACGGTCAGGTCATAGCGGTGTTAGACAATAAGTGTACATAGACATGTAAGGAATAAACATAGAAGTCAAACGGTCAGGTCATAGCGGTCTTAGACAAGAAGTGTACATAGACATGTAAGGAATAAACATAGAAGTCAAACGGTCAGGTCATAGCGGTCTTAGACAAGAAGTGTACATAGACATAGGAATAAACATAGAAGTCAAACGGTCAGGTCATAGCGGTCTTAGACAAGAAGTGTACATAGACATGTAAGGAATAAACATAGAAGTCAAACGGTCAGGTCATAGCGGTGTTAGACAAGAAGTGTACATAGACATAGGAATAAACATAGAAGTCAAACGGTCAGGTCATAGCGGTCTTAGACAAGAAGTGTACATAGACATAGGAATAAACATAGAAGTCAAACGGTCAGGTCATAGCGGTCTTAGACAAGAAGTGTACATAGACATGTAAGGAATAAACATAGAAGTCAAACGGTCAGGTCATAGCGGTGTTATACAAGAAGTGTACATAGACATGCAATGAATAAACATAGAAGTCAAACGGTCAGGTCATAGCGGTGTTAGACAAGAAGTGTACATAGACATAGGAATAAACATAGAAGTCAAACGGTCAGGTCATAGCGGTCTTAGACAAGAAGTGTACATAGACATAGGAATAAACATAGAAGTCAAACGGTCAGGTCATAGCGGTCTTAGACAAGAAGTGTACATAGACATAGAAATAAACATAGAAGTCAAACGGTCAGGTCATAGCGGTCTTAGACAAGAAGTGTACATAGACATAGAAATAAACATGGAAGTCAAACGGTCAGGTCATAGCGGTGTTAGACAAGAAGTGTACATAGACATGTAAGGAATAAACATAGAAGTCAAACGGTCAGGTCATAGCGGTCTTAGACAAGAAGTGTACATAGACAGGCAAGGAATAAACATAGAAGTCAAACGGTCAGGTCATAGCGGTCTTAGACAAGAAGTGTACATAGACATGTAAGGAATAAACATAGAAGTCAAACGGTCAGGTCATAGCGGTGTTAGACAAGAAGTGTACATAGACATGTAAGGAATAAACATAGAAGTCAAACGGTCAGGTCATAGCGGTGTTAGACAAGAAGTGTACATAGACATGTAAGGAATAAACATAGAAGTCAAACGGTCAGGTCATAGCGGTCTTAGACAAGAAGTGTACATAGACATGTAAGGAATAAACATAGAAGTCAAACGGTCAGGTCATAGCGGTCTTAGACAAGAAGTGTACATAGACATGTAAGGAATAAACATAGAAGTCAAACGGTCAGGTCATAGCGGTGTTAGACAATAAGTGTACATAGACATAGGAATAAACATAGAAGTCAAACGGTCAGGTCATAGCGGTCTTAGACAATAAGTGTACATAGACATGTAAGGAATAAACATAGAAGTCAAACGGTCAGGTCATAGCGGTGTTAGACAAGAAGTGTACATAGACAGGCAAGGAATAAACATAGAAGTCAAACGGTCAGGTCATAGCGGTGTTAGACAATAAGTGTACATAGACATGTAAGGAATAAACATAGAAGTCAAACGGTCAGGTCATAGCGGTCTTGGATATCGCAATACTACAGTACCTCAAACGGTATTAGTACAATACATAGTTTTGAAAGCCTGACTATTATTCGAAAGAGTACTGACATGAGACATCTAAATTGTTATACAGGGTGCGGCAGAAAAACCAAGTGTTTTTAATTTCGCTGTATCTCATTACATTTAGAAATAAAATAGAAATAACTGATGTCAATGTGTTCTTTAGGTCATAGCATTTACGTTTTTGTCCACATTGGACCACAATTTATTATTTTTTGTAGCAGTTTTTTTAACTTAATAATTATAGTCATTTTCCCCTTTTATGCACTTAATGAAACGATGTTACAGTAAGAACCTAAGTGCCTTGAAAACAAAAGCTTTTAACACATTCACTTTATTATGCATAGTGATCAAGATTCAATCGATATCTTGAATGTCAATAAACGTTAGAAATTAACAGTTTTAAAACAGTTCACGCAAACTTGAAGAACCATTAACTGCAACAAGTCTGAGAGAATGACTGATTGGACTTTAGAACATCGCATCTTTGTGTACGACACTTTCGTAAAATGCAATGAATCTGTGACCACTGTCCAGCGTGAGTTCCGCCGCTACTTCAATATCAATAGAAATGATTCAGTGCCTTCTCGGGACACCATCTTAAAATGGGTGAATAATCTTCGTACGCAAGGATCGCTATTGAAGAAAACACCACCAGGGCGAATGCGTGAAGTGCGGACTCAACAGAATATTGACAGAGTCAGAGAAGCGGTGGAGCGAAGTCCGGACCGGTCAGTTAGAAGGCAAGCGGTTGCAATGAGAATCAGTAATCGAACGATGAGACGAATTTTGCATGAAGATCTTAACTTTCATCCATACAAAATGGCGATAGTAAACGAACTGAACACGATTGATTATCCCCAACGATTGAAGTTTGCACAGGACATGCTTGCTCTCTATGAAAATGAGGATTTGAAGATCGCGATGAGTGACGAAGCACACTTCCACCTTAATGGCTCTGTCAATAAGCAAAACTGCAGATACTGGTCATCGGAGAATCCCCGGCTTACTCATGAAACACCTTTACACAGCCCCAAGGTGACCGTATGGTGTGCAGTTGGAAGATTTGGCATCATCGGACCTTACTTCTTTGAAGAAGGAGGAGTTACGGTAACCGTGACATCTGAGCGTTACGTCAATATGGTGAAAACGTTTCTCATCCCGGAGCTGAGAAGACGCCGTCTCAATCGTCGATCTCTCTGGTTTCAACAAGATGGCGTAACAGCACATACTGCTACAAAAACAATTAGTGTTCTTCGCGAGCTGTTCCCAAATCGACTCATTTCCAAATCTGGTGACATTGTATGGCCACCTCGCTCGCCTGATTTATCGATTTGTGATTTCTTTCTTTGGGGTTGGCTTAAGTCCTTAGTTTATAAGGACAAACCCCGCACTCTCGATGAATTGAAGAATTCAATAAGGAATCAAATCGCATCAGTCGGTGTCAATATGCTTGAGCGAGTCGAAACTAACTTTCAAGAGCGTCTTCGTTGTTGCGTTAAAGAGAACGGTCATCACATGAGTGATGTTATTTTCCATTCGTAATTTTGATGTTATTTCTGCTTGTTATGATATTTGTATTTTCAAAAAATGAACATTATGTTAAAAGCTTTTGTTTTCAAAACACTTGGGTTTTTTCTCCGATATAATTTCATTAAGTGCATGAAAGAGCTATCTATAATTTTAAGTTAAAAAATCTACTTCTAAAAATATGAAATTGATGTCCAATATGGACAGAAACGTAAATGCTATGATCCAAAGAACATGTATACATAAGTTATTTCTATTTTGTTCCAATATGTACTGAAATATAGCGTAATTAAAAACACTTGGTTTTTCTGCCGCACCCTGTACATCACATATATCAGTCTTCACAATTACCGGTAGAAAGACCTCATTTACAGACTTAATATACTGGTCTCCGAACGTGCATTAAATCCATGACTCGGACTTTCTACAGCGTGCAAAGCCTGATATCAGTGATATATCATATGCAAGGGTTAAATACTGAAGTCAAATGGTTAAGTCATAACAGCCATAGATATCGAATACTACAGAACCACAAACGCTATTTCAAAGCAGCTCTTTCTGTTCATTTAATACTTGAATCTTGATCTAATTTAGGGAAATGCAACATCCGGTAATTGAAAACGTTCATGTGCATCAGATCATGGAATATGACTGCATGTGCAATTAGTGACCACCAAATCCAAATAAACACCAATGGATGACGACTCTGAGTGCATAGAAGTCGTCAAAGTTAATATTGATAAATTTACATTCGATTGGTTTGGACAAAGGAAATGCTTTGAATTCACGAATGACTTACAATGGCTGGAACTTCCAACAGATTGAGCAGAAGTGCTGACGGTGCTTGTCTTGTTACTCCCAGCTGTGTCACTGTTTCAGCTGAAAAGAATGTGAATGTTTGGAAATTCATCACGAAGCATCATCTTGATAGTCGACTCGATTAATAATGAATAATTGATTAATAGACAACTAACTTATTGCCTACAAATGTATGTATTCATATTCTGTAGATGAAGAACAACACAAAAGTTAGCATATCACCCCATTTACTTTCTGCAATATGTTTTGGATCTTTTACATATTACTCATTATTTGAGTTTCAGTAGTATGATTAGACGGTAAAGTACTTTACAGTTAATGATTTTTTGATATGCTGAACCTCGTGATTTGTGTCTCACATCATTCCGTTATGCGTGTTCATAGCAGTGGAGCTGACCGAAATACACCACTTCAAGGCAGATTTAGGAAAGAAATATTAATTGCCAAATGTGAAGAAGAAAATAAATGTTCGACTTACAGTCGGGCCAGCCGAATGATCCGTCAGGTTTACAGAAGGGAACAGAGACCGTGGCTGCATTGAGGATTGGGAATTCCTTGCAGTTCATTTCATGTGGACAGACGGCGATGTGAGCATTGAAGACTAAATCACGCAGATCTAAGGACATGTCGACTGTAGAATTCAGAGTGATGTTCATGCCAACACCGTCAGTCAGCGGAACACCGAGATTCCCAATCAGCGACGTGTTGTGAACATAGCGTTCAAACGCCACAGAGCGGACCATGGTACACGGGTTCACCTGAAAGGTAAGACGGGAAACATCTAGAGAACATCATTATTGTCAATGTGTTTGGAATCGCTTCAGTTGCCTGAAAACTATCCTGATCGTCTCATTCAGGAAAATCACCTCATGTCTATAACTCATCGCTCTGCTTCAGTTGCCTGAAAACTATCCTGATCGTCTGATTCAGGAAAATCACCTCATGTCTTTAACTCGTCGCTCTGCTTCAGTTGCCTGAAAACTATCCTGATCGTCTCATTCAGGAAAATCACCTCATGTCTATAACTCGTCGCTCTGCTTCAGTTGCCTGAAAACTATCCTGATCGTCTCATTCAGGAAAATCACCTCATGCCTATAACTCGTCGCTTTGCTTCGTTGCCTGAAAACTATCCTGATCGTCTGATTCAGGAAAATCACCTCATGTCTATAACTCGTCGCTCTGCTTCAGTTGCCTGAAAACTATCCTGATCGTCTGATTCAGGAAAATCACCTCATGTCTTTAACTCGTCGCTCTGCTTCAGTTGCCTGAAAACTATCCTGATCGTCTCATTCAGGAAAATCACCTCATGTCTATAACTCGTCGCTCTGCTTCAGTTGCCTGAAAACTATCCTGATCGTCTCATTCAGGAAAATCACCTCATGCCTATAACTCGTCGCTTTGCTTCAGTTGCCTGAAAACTATCCTGATCGTCTCATTCAGGAAAATCACCTCATGTCTATAACTCGTCGCTCTGCTTCAGTTGCCTGAAAACTATCCTGATCGTCTCATTCAGGAAAATCACCTCATGTCTATAACTCGTCGCTTTGCTTCAGTTGCCTGAAAACTATCCTGATCGTCTGATTCAGGAAAATCACCTCATGTCTATAACTCGTCGCTCTGCTTCAGTTGCCTGAAAACTATCCTGATCGTCTGATTCAGGAAAATCACCTCATGTCTATAACTCGTCGCTCTGCTTCAGTTGCCTGAAAACTATCCTGATCGTCTCATTCAGGAAAATCACCTCATGTCTATAACTCGTCGCTCTGCTTCAGTTGCCTGAAAACTATCCTGATCGTCTCATTCAGGAAAATCACCTCATGTCTATAACTCGTCGCTCTGCTTCAGTTGCCTGAAAACTATCCTGATCGTCTCATTCAGGAAAATCACCTCATGTCTATAACTCGTCGCTCTGCTTCAGTTGCCTGAAAACTATCCTGATCGTCTCATTCAGGAAAATCACCTCATGTCTATAACTCGTCGCTCTGCTTCAGTTGCCTGAAAACTATCCTGATCGTCTGATTCAGGAAAATCACCTCATGTCGCTAACTCGTCGCTCTGCTTCAGTTGCCTGAAAACTATCCTGATCGTCTCATTCAGGAAAATCACCTCATGCCTATAACTCGTCGCTCTGCTTCAGTTGCCTGAAAACTATCCTGATCGTCTCATTCAGGAAAATCACCTCATGTCTATAACTCATCGCTCTGCTTCAGTTGCCTGAAAACTATCCTGATCGTCTGATTCAGGAAAATCACCTCATGTCTTTAACTCGTCGCTCTGCTTCAGTTGCCTGAAAACTATCCTGATCGTCTCATTCAGGAAAATCACCTCATGTCTATAACTCGTCGCTCTGCTTCAGTTGCCTGAAAACTATCCTGATCGTCTCATTCAGGAAAATCACCTCATGCCTATAACTCGTCGCTTTGCTTCGTTGCCTGAAAACTATCCTGATCGTCTGATTCAGGAAAATCACCTCATGTCTATAAACTCGTCGCTCTGCTTCAGTTGCCTGAAAACTATCCTGATCGTCTGATTCAGGAAAATCACCTCATGTCTTTAACTCGTCGCTCTGCTTCAGTTGCCTGAAAACTATCCTGATCGTCTCATTCAGGAAAATCACCTCATGTCTATAACTCGTCGCTCTGCTTCAGTTGCCTGAAAACTATCCTGATCGTCTCATTCAGGAAAATCACCTCATGCCTATAACTCGTCGCTTTGCTTCAGTTGCCTGAAAACTATCCTGATCGTCTCATTCAGGAAAATCACCTCATGTCTATAACTCGTCGCTCTGCTTCAGTTGCCTGAAAACTATCCTGATCGTCTCATTCAGGAAAATCACCTCATGTCTATAACTCGTCGCTTTGCTTCAGTTGCCTGAAAACTATCCTGATCGTCTGATTCAGGAAAATCACCTCATGTCTATAACTCGTCGCTCTGCTTCAGTTGCCTGAAAACTATCCTGATCGTCTGATTCAGGAAAATCACCTCATGTCTATAACTCGTCGCTCTGCTTCAGTTGCCTGAAAACTATCCTGATCGTCTCATTCAGGAAAATCACCTCATGTCTATAACTCGTCGCTCTGCTTCAGTTGCCTGAAAACTATCCTGATCGTCTCATTCAGGAAAATCACCTCATGTCTATAACTCGTCGCTCTGCTTCAGTTGCCTGAAAACTATCCTGATCGTCTCATTCAGGAAAATCACCTCATGTCTATAACTCGTCGCTCTGCTTCAGTTGCCTGAAAACTATCCTGATCGTCTCATTCAGGAAAATCACCTCATGTCTATAACTCGTCGCTCTGCTTCAGTTGCCTGAAAACTATCCTGATCGTCTGATTCAGGAAAATCACCTCATGTCGCTAACTCGTCGCTCTGCTTCAGTTGCCTGAAAACTATCCTGATCGTCTCATTCAGGAAAATCACCTCATGTCTATAACTCGTCGCTCTGCTTCAGTTGCCTGAAAACTATCCTGATCGTCTCATTCAGGAAAATCACCTCATGTCTATAACTCATCGCTCTGCTTCAGTTGCCTGAAAACTATCCTGATCGTCTCATTCAGGAAAATCACCTCATGTCTATAACTCGTCGCTCTGCTTCAGTTGCCTGAAAACTATCCTGATCGTCTCATTCAGGAAAATCACCTCATGTCTATAACTCGCCGCTCTGCTTCAGTTGCCTGAAAACTATCCTGATCGTCTCATTCAGGAAAATCACCTCATGTCTATAACTCGTCGCTCTGCTTCAGTTGCCTGAAAACTATCCTGATCGTCTGATTCAGGAAAATCACCTCATGTCTATAACTCGTCGCTCTGCTTCAGTTGCCTGAAAACTATCCTGATCGTCTGATTCAGGAAAATCACCTCATGTCTATAACTCGTCGCTCTGCTTCAGTTGCCTGAAAACTATCCTGATCGTCTCAATCAGGAAAAACACCTCATGTCTATAACTCGTCGCTCTGCTTCAGTTGCCTGAAAACTATCCTGATCGTCTCATTCAGGAAAATCACCTCATGTCTTTAACTCATCGCTCTGCTTCAGTTGCCTGAAAACTATCCTGATCGTCTGATTCAGGAAAATCACCTCATGTCTATAACTCGTCGCTCTGCTTCAGTTGACTGAAAACTATCTGATCGTCTGATTCAGGAAAATCACCTCATGTCTATAACTCGTCGCTCTGCTTCAGTTGCCTGAAAACTATCCTGATCGTCTCATTCAGGAAAATCACCTCATGTCTATAACTCGTCGCTCTGCTTCAGTTGCCTGAAAACTATCCTGATCGTCTCATTCAGGAAAATCACCTCATGTCTATAACTCGTCGCTTTGCTTCAGTTGCCTGAAAACTATCCTGATCGTCTCATTCAGGAAAATCACCTGATGTCTATAACTCGTCGCTCTGCTTCAGTTGCCTGAAAACTATCCTCATCGTCTCATTCAGGAAAATCACCTCATGTCTATAACTCGTCGCTCTGCTTCAGTTGCCTGAAAACTATCCTGATCGTCTCATTCAGGAAAATCACCTCATGTCTATAACTCGTCGCTCTGCTTCAGTTGCCTGAAAACTATCCTGATCGTCTGATTCAGGAAAATCACCTCATGTCTATAACTCGTCGCTCTGCTTCAGTTGCCTGAAAACTATCCTGATCGTCTGATTCAGGAAAATCACCTCATGTCTATAACTCGTCGCTCTGCTTCAGTTGCCTGAAAACTATCCTGATCGTCTGATTCAGGAAAATCACCTCATGTCTATAACTCGTCGCTCTGCTTCAGTTGCCTGAAAACTATCCTGATCGTCTCATTCAGGAAAATCACCTCATGTCTATAACTCGTCGCTCTGCTTCAGTTGCCTGAAAACTATCCTGATCGTCTCATTCAGGAAAATCACCTCATGTCTATAACTCGTCGCTCTGCTTCAGTTGCCTGAAAACTATCCTGATCGTCTGATTCAGGAAAATCACCTCATGTCTATAACTCGTCGCTCTGCTTCAGTTGCCTGAAAACTATCCTGATCGTCTGATTCAGGAAAATCACCTCATGTCTATAACTCGTCGCTCTGCTTCAGTTGCCTGAAAACTATCTTGATCGTCTCATTCAGGAAAATCACCTCATGTCTATAACTCGTCGCTCTGCTTCAGTTGCCTGAAAACTATCCTGATCGTCTCATTCAGGAAAATCACCTCATGTCTATAACTCATCGCTCTGCTTCAGTTGCCTGAAAACTATCCTGATCGTCTCATTCAGGAAAATCACCTCATGTCTATAACTCGTCGCTCTGCTTCAGTTGCCTGAAAACTATCCTGATCGTCTGATTCAGGAAAATCACCTCATGTCTATAACTCGTCGCTCTGCTTCAGTTGCCTGAAAACTATCCTGATCGTCTCATTCAGGAAAATCACCTCATGTCTATAACTCGTCGCTCTGCTTCAGTTGCCTGAAAACTATCCTGATCGTCTCATTCAGGAAAATCACCTCATGTCTATAACTCGTCGCTCTGCTTCAGTTGCCTGAAAACTATCCTGATCGTCTCATTCAGGAAAATCACCTCATGTCTATAACTCGTCGCTCTGCTTCAGTTGCCTGAAAACTATCCTGATCGTCTCATTCAGGAAAATCACCTCATGTCTATAAACTCGTCGCTCTGCTTCAGTTGCCTGAAAAATATCCTGACCGTCTCATTCAGGAAAATCACCTCATGTCTATAACTCGTCGCTCTGCTTCAGTTGCCTGAAAACTATCCTGATCGTCTGATTCAGGAAAATCACCTCATGTCTATAACTCGTCGCTTCGCTTCAGTTGCCTGAAAACTATCCTGATCGTCTGATTCAGGAAAATCACCTCATGTCTATAACTCATCGCTCTGCTTCAGTTGCCTGAAAACTATCCTGATCGTCTCATTCAGGAAAATCACCTCATGTCTATAACTCATCGCTCTGCTTCAGTTGCCTGAAAACTATCCTGATCGTCTCATTCAGGAAAATCACCTCATGTCTATAACTCGTCGCTCTGCTTCAGTTGCCTGAAAACTATCCTGATCGTCTCATTCAGGAAAATCACCTCATGTCTTTAACTCATCGCTCTGCTTCAGTTGCCTGAAAACTATCCTGATCGTCTCATTCAGGAAAATCACCTCATGTCTATAACTCGTCGCTCTGCTTCAGTTGCCTGAAAACTATCCTGATCGTCTGATTCAGGAAAATCACCTCATGTCTATAACTCATCGCTCTGCTTCAGTTGCCTGAAAACTATCCTGATCGTCTGATTCAGGAAAATCACCTCATGTCTATAACTCGTCGCTCTGCTTCAGTTGCCTGAAAACTATCCTGATCGTCTCATTCAGGAAAATCACCTGATGTCTTTAACTCGTCGCTCTGCTTCAGTTGCCTGAAAACTATCCTGATCGTCTCATTCAGGAAAATCACCTCATGTCTATAACTCGTCGCTCTGCTTCAGTTGCCTGAAAACTATCCTGATCGTCTGATTCAGGAAAATCACCTCATGTCTATAACTCGTCGCTCTGCTTCAGTTGCCTGAAAACTATCCTGATCGTCTGATTCAGGAAAATCACCTCATGTTTTTAACTCATCGCTCTGCTTCAGTTGCCTGAAAACTATCCTGATCGTCTCATTCAGGAAAATCACCTGATGTCTTTAACTCGTCGCTCTGCTTCAGTTGCCTGAAAACTATCCTGATCGTCTGATTCAGGAAAATCACCTCATGTCTTTAACTCGTCGCTCTGCTTCAGTTGCCTGAAAACTATCCTGATCGTCTGATTCAGGAAAATCACCTCATGTCTATTACTCGTCGCTCTGCTTCAGTTGCCTGAAAACTATCCTGATCGTCTGATTCAGGAAAATCACCTCATGTCTTTAACTCGTCGCTCTGCCTCAGTTCATAGAGATCGCTTCATCAGTCTATTGACATATTCATACTCAACAATTGCTATGTCAACACTGATCGATGTTCATTGAAGGGTGTAGAGCTCGCTGCTTTCCTTCTACAATTTTAATTTCCGCATCGAATTCAAATAGCTATAGTCATGATCAGAGTTCGCAGTAAATTTAGTCAAAAGTGTCAAAATATTTACATATACCTGAAAACCTCGGAATATTTAGAAAACTGTCAAAACTGTTCAGAGATCACATTGTAGTGTGAATTATTGTCATGATTCCACAGAGTTCAGGGAAAGTTAAGTTCATCCCATCAACATACGTAGATAGTCACATATCTCAAACATTCTGAACAATAAAGACATTGACGATATAAGTAGGCTCTGTCTTCTTCCATTTATTGGTGAAAACAGTTGCTTGAGAGAGATCTTCTGGAGTAAGTCGCCGGGATTCTGAGATAAAATCACTTTGCATGCCGACGCTCGTGATCGGCAGAAAGTAATAGAAGTCTGTTGAAGAGACATGTCGCGCGGGAGTGAATTCTCGCCACCTGACAACACTAATTCAATACAGTGCAGGATTTAGGTGTTGTTCGTGTCGGTCAGATACATCTGCGACAAAGGTGGGTGAGATCACCAACTAACATAGGTTCCTAAAAATTTGATGTAAAATGGTCAAAGACGGTGTGGGATGTTCATAGCCTTTGAATGTGGTGACTGTCGATGTATTTAATCAAGAGTCTTCAACAAAATGAGAAGTATTTGAGTAAGTCTAAATGTATTTGAGTCCACAAAGCCTCAGAAATATAGAAAAAATGTTTGAGAAAATCTGAAAAAATTGAAATGCCCAAAAAATCAAAAATATTTATCAAACATATCTTTCCGAACCCCAGCCATGAGTCCATGATTAGAGGTATATGTATCTGTAGAGTGTCGATTCACAGTCTTCAAATTTACATTAATTAATGCTTCCAAGAGATAAGCGCTCAGAACCCTCCACATGCGTACTGTCTGGTGAGCGAAGTACGTGTATACCTTTTATTGAGAATGGAGATGGATTGATGTAAGACTGATATTTCTTCAATCATATTCACTTCATCGTCGGCTCAGAACAAAGAACTTCCCTCGATAGATATCTAGATTGAACATGGTCTTCTAACGGTCGATGATGAGTGTCCTGAGGACACTCATCGGTGTCCTGGTGACCTCAAACGGTGTCCTGAGGACCTCAAACGGTGTTCTAATGACCTCATCCTGGTGACGTCACACGGTGTCCTGGTGACCTCAAACGGTGTCCTAAAGACCTCAAACGGTGTCCTAAAGACGTCAAACGGTGTCCTAAAGACCTCAAACGGTGCCCTAAAGACGTCAAACGGTGTCCTAAAGACCTCAAACGGTGTCCTAAAGACCTCAAACGGTGTCCTAAAGACCTCAAACGGTGTTCTAATGACCTCAAACGGTGTCCTGGTGACCTCAAACGGTGCCCTAAAGACGTCAAACGGTGTCCTAAAGACCTCAAACGGTGTCCTAAAGACGTCAAACGGTGTCCTAAAGACATCAAACGGTGTCCTAAAGACGTCAAACGGTGTCCTAAAGACATCAAACGGTGTCCTAAAGACGTCAAACGGTGTCCTAAAGACATCAAACGGTGTCCTAAAGACGTCAAACGGTGTCCTAAAGACGTCAAACGGTGTCCTGGTGACCTCAAACGGTGCCCTAAAGACGTCAAACGGTGTCCTAAAGACCTCAAACGGTGTCCTAAAGACCTCAAACGGTGTCCTAAAGACGTCAAACGGTGTCCTAAAGACGTCAAACGGTGTCCTAAAGACATCAAACGGTGTCCTAAAGACGTCAAACGGTGTCCTAAAGACATCAAACGGTGTCCTAAAGACGTCAAACGGTGTCCTAAAGACGTCAAACGGTGTCCTGGTGACCTCAAACGGTGCCCTAAAGACGTCAAACGGTGTCCTAAAGACATCAAACGGTGTCCTAAAGACGTCAAACGGTGTCCTAAAGACCTCAAACGGTGTCCTAAAGACCTCAAACGGTGTCCTGGTGACCTCAAATGGTGTCCTAAAGACCTCAAACGGTGTCCTGGTGACTTTAAATGGTGTCATAAAGACCTCAAACCGTGTCCTAAAGACCTCAAACGGTGTCCTAAAGACCTCAAACCGTGTCCTAAAGACCTTAAACGGTGTCCTAAAGACGTCAAACGGTGTCCTCCAGACCTCAAACGGTGTCCTGGTGACCTCAAATGGTGTCCTAAAGACCTCAAACGGTGTCCTGGTGACCTTAAATGGTGTCATAAAGACCTCAAACGGTGTCCTACAGACGTCAAATGGTGTCCTGGTGACCTCAAATGGTGTCCTAAAGACCTCAAACGGTGTCCTAAAGACGTCAAACGGTGTCCTAAAGACGTCAAACAGTGTCCTGGTGACCTCAAATGGTGTCCTAAAGACCTCAAACGATGTTCTAAGTTACTCACATGCATTCGGTAGTAGAACGCTCTGCTTCCGACTTCCACGTCGATGGTGACGCAGCAGGTCACCCCGGTGCAGAATTGGTTGGGGACACAGGAGACGCCTGATGGAAGACTTGGCATTGAGAAATGCGGACAGGCCGGGGCACTGGGGAGAACGCAGCTATCTCCGTACAGCATGTCCGGTTCCAGGCCCAATTGTGTGAGGAAGATGGCGGAAGCGACATCAGCATCACTCGTCTGTGGAAGGAAACTTCTCCGGTATCAAATTTGCACATTGGAATTGGGAACTGCTGATTGTTGAGCAGAACAATGTCCGGCATTACGACACGATATTTGGCAATTGTGACATTGAATTCCACGTTGAGGATAAAATTCCGCTGATCAGGAGTCTTGTCGATGGTGTAATACAACTGAGAAGTGTCGGAGATGTCTGCAACTCGCCTACTTCCATACGTGTAGTGCCGAAGAGTGCTGTTCACCTCCCAGGTCTCAATGCCGAAGGAGAAGACGTAGTCACAAGCGTCGATAAGAGCCCAAATGCGGATTGGCCGGCTGACCAACTGCGTGTCCAAATTGTAGCAACATTCAACTCCTGTGCAGTGCTGATTGACGCGACAGTCAAACTGTGAGGGAGTGCTGAGAGATAGAACAGGGCATTCCATGAGAGCTGCAAGATAAAATGAAAAGGCGGATCAAACTGACGAGACCGTTGCATCGGGCCGCGGTTTTCGGTATGAAAACCATTGATCTGATATCTATGGTTTCTTTGTGCAAGCCAATTTGGACTCAGGATGCACGCACACATTTTTTTGAAATCCGCACCCCGAGTGGAAGTGGGCCTACGGGGCCGCTTCAGTTGAAGATCCACGAAATCGGAGACACGGAATCGGTCTTCAAGGAAGTTTCATAAAATTTCAGCAGTTCGTGATCTCATCCTCGCATAGAAATACGAAAGCGGCAGTGTTGACAGACAGAACAGTTCACAAGAATTGCAAGACAAAAGGAAGAGGGGAGTGAAACTACGAGGGATTCGAGGAGACGTCTCATCTGTAATAGTCTAGCAGATTAAACGCTCAAAATTCACCATACACCATGTATTGACTTTTCTATGTCTCCAGGCAAGAGTGCAATCAGATGCGGTGTATCATAAGAACATATAAAACTGTACCATTCATAAGACATTGAATAACAATATCTAAAATTAATGCATGATTTTAGGAAGGTTTCCTTGTCCACAGGTTAATACGTTCCACGAAGTCGGTAATTTTTCTTGGATGGAAAATGTCTAAACGGTATAGACTTGCAAGTCATGCATTAACTTTCATCACTTGTCATAATGACCTCAAACCTTCGACTCTGGATGCAATGATGACAAATAATGATCTCAGATATGTATTATCTATTACGTAGGTGTCTATCGGGATAGTAAACATTCAAGAAATCAACTTATCCACTTCGCTCCTGCCTTCTACTACTAAAGAGAGCCGGAAAGTTCAAGAGGCTTGCTCACACGAATACACCGTAAATAACTGGCTCCGAAACATGGCAACAAAAGTGAACAGCGCAAACCACGAGATTTGTGCGGCCATCTGAATAGTGCTCGCCTCTGATTGGCTAAAAGTTGGGTCCATTTTGCGGCGACTAGTGGTGACAAGTTGAATGGAGATGCATATTTCTAGCTGTGAGAACATGAGAGGACTTACGAACACTTTCGTTGTGAGCACAAAGCTCTGAACGAAAGAAGCTGGTGTGATCCACTTCTATAAGACGAGCTAGGCCCTTCTTCTTGTGTTCTATCCAGTTCATTGAGCTGTCTGTAAAGAGGAGACATTGATGCAACGAAATATGAGATGGAGAACTCAGATGTCTTACCGACTGGCCACCACATTCGTGCAGGTGAATTGTCTTTGCATACAGGAACGATGAAAAGAGTCTTGTCTAACACCCAATGGATTGGAAGACAAACTTCAACACATAACTGAATTCCGACACTGACCAGCAAGTTGCCATTATCTGTGCTGTCCGCATTGAAAGCCAATTTGAAGACTCTTGTAGACGTTTGGACGACTTTTTGCGTACCTACAACATGATACAGGATATACAATAGCTTATCTGAGGCAAATAAAATGCAGTTTCAATTCTATCAATCCATCATCTATCGATTGCAAATTATTGTCTGATAGGTGAGTTTGGGCTATTTCCTCTTGAATAATAGGTTTTATAAAGCTGCAATCAGTCTCTGGATCAGAACTGCTGTTAGCGGCGAAATAGCATTGTGAAAAGCTGTTATGGTCTGATTTCAAATTGCTTGGGAAATAAATAAATACATTTATATACATGTACATGGTCCTGGCGATTCAAAAGACCTTTAACGCAATAAATGTGGACTAATCAGAAAAATTAGAATTTGATGAAATGAACAGCAAACATATTGTTTCGAGAAGATATGGAGAAAGCACTCCCACATTCTGAGGCCTCAAATTGAATAAAAGCGACAGTTTCTGTTGCGCGTGCGGTCAGATGGCTTCAACTACAAACACCAGTAAACATTACGCACACCGCGAAACAATCAGTGTTCTCCGTCCAGCATTGTGCATCCAGAAACAATCAGTGTTCTCCGTCCAGCATTGTGCATCCAGAAACAATCAGTGTTCTCCGTCCAGCATTTGTGCAACCAGAAACAATCAGTGTTCTCCGTCCAGCATTGTGCATCCAGAAACAATCAGTGTTCTCCGTCCAGCATTTGTGCATCCAGAAACAATCAGTGTTCTCCGTCCAGCATTGTGCATCCAGAAACAATCAGTGTTCTCCGTCCAGCATTGTGCATCCAGAAACAATCAGTGTTCTCCGTCCAGCATTGTGCATCCAGAAACAATCAGTGTTCTCCGTTCCAGCATTTTGCATCCAGAAAAAATCAGTGTTCTCCGTCCAGCATTGTGCATCCAGAAACAATCAGTATTCTCCGTCCAGCATTGTGCATCCAGAAACAATCAGTGTTCTCCGTCCAGCATTGTGCATCCAGAAACAATCAGTGTTCTCCGTCCAGCATTGTGCATCCAGAAACAATCAGTGTTCTCCGTCCAGCATTGTGCATCCAGAAACAATCAGTGTTCTCCGTCCAGCATTGTGCATCCAGAAACAATCAGTGTTCTCCGTCCAGCATTTGTGCATGCAGAAACAATCAGTGTTCTCCGTCCAGCATTGTGCATCCAGAAACAATCAGTGTTCTCCGTCCAGCATTGTGCATCCAGAAACAATCAGTGTTCTCCGTCCAGCATTGTGCATCCAGAAACAATCAGTTTTCTCCGTCCACCATTTGTGCATCCAGAAACAATCAGTGTTCTCCGTCCAGCATTGTGCATCCAGAAACAATCAGTGTTCTCCGTCCAGCATTTGTGCATGCAGAAACAATCAGTGTTCTCCGTCCAGCATTGTGCATCCAGAAACAATCAGTGTTCTCCGTCCAGCATTGTGCATCCAGAAACAATCAGTGTTCTCCGTCCAGCATTGTGCATCCAGAAACAATCAGTGTTCTCCATCCAGCATTGTGCATCCAGAAACAATCAGTGTTCTCCGTCCACCATTTGTGCATCCAGAAACAATCAGTGTTCTCCGTCCAGCATTGTGCATGCAGAAACAATCAGTGTTCTCCGTCCAGCATTGTGCATCCAGAAACAATCAGTGTTCTCCGTCCAGCACTGTGCATGCAGAAACAATCAGTTTTCTCCGTCCACCATTTCTGCATGCAGAAACAATCAGTGTTCTCCGTCCAGCATTGTGCATGCAGAAACAATCAGTGTTCTCCGTCCAGCATTGTGCATCCAGAAACAATCAGTGTTCTCCGTCCAGCACGATGCATGCAGAAACAATCAGTTTTCTCCATCCAGCATTGTGCATCCAGAAACAATCAGTGTTCTCCGTCCAGCATTGTGCATCCAGAAACAATCAGTGTTCTCCGTCCAGCATTTGTGCATGCAGAAACAATCAGTGTTCTCCGTCCAGCATTGTGCATCCAGAAACAATCAGTGTTCTCCGTCCAGCATTGTGCATCCAGAAACAATCAGTGTTCTCCGTCCAGCATTGTGCATCCAGAAACAATCAGTGTTCTCCGTCCAGCATTGTGCATCCAGAAACAATCAGTGTTCTCCGTCCACCATTTGTGCATCCAGAAACAATCAGTGTTCTCCGTCCAGCATTGTGCATCCAGAAACAATCAGTGTTCTCCGTCCAGCATTGTGCATCCAGAAAACAATCAGTGTTCTCCGTCCAGCATTGTGCATCCAGAAACAATCTGTATTCTCCGTCCAGCATTGTGCATCCAGAAACAATCAGTGTTCTCCGTCCAGCATTGTGCATCCAGAAACAATCAGTATTCTCCGTCCAGCATTGTGCATCCAGAAACAAACAGTGTTCTCCGTCAGCATTGTGCATCCAGAAACAATCAGTTTTCTCCGTCCACCATTTGTGCATCCAGAAACAATCAGTGTTCTCCGTCCAGCATTGTGCATCCAGAAACAATCAGTGTTCTCCGTCCAGCATTTGTGCATGCAGAAACAATCAGTGTTCTCCGTCCAGCATTGTGCATCCAGAAACAATCAGTGTTCTCCGTCCAGCATTGTGCATCCAGAAACAATCAGTTTTCTCCGTCCAGCATTGTGCATCCAGAAACAATCAGTGTTCTCCATCCAGCATTGTGCATGCAGAAACAATCAGTTTTCTCCGTCCAGCATTGTGCATCCAGAAACAATCAGTATTCTCCGTCCAGCTTTGTGCATGCAGAAACAATCAGTGTTCTCCGTCCAGCATTGTGCATCCAGAAACAATCAGTGTTATCCGTCCAGCATTTGTGCATGCAGAAACAATCAGTTTTCTCCGTCCACCATTTCTGCATGCAGAAACAATCAGTGTTCTCCGTCCAGCATTGTGCATGCAGAAACAATCAGTGTTCTCCGTCCAGCATTGTGCATCCAGAAACAATCAGTGTTCTCCGTCCAGCACTGTGCATGCAGAAACAATCAGTTTTCTCCATCCAGCATTGTGCATCCAGAAACAATCAGTGTTCTCCGTCCAGCATTGTGCATGCCGAAACAATCATTGTTCTCCGTCCAGCATTTGTGCATGCAGAAACAATCAGTGTTCTCCGTCCAGCATTGTGCATCCAGAAACAATCAGTGTTCTCCGTCCAGCATTGTGCATCCAGAAACAATCAGTGTTCTCCGTCCAGCATTGTGCATCCAGAAACAATCAGTGTTCTCCGTCCAGCATTGTGCATCCAGAAACAATCAGTATTCTCCGTCCAGCATTGTGCATCCAGAAACAAATCAGTGTTCTCCGTCCAGCATTGTGCATCCAGAAACAATCAGTATTCTCCGTCCAGCATTGTGCATCCAGAAACAATCAGTGTTCTCCGTCCAGCATTGTGCATCCAGAAACAATCAGTGTTCTCCGTCCAGCATTGTGCATCCAGAAACAATCAGTGTTCTCCGTCCAGCATTTGTGCATGCAGAAACAATCAGTGTTCTCCGTCCAGCATTGTGCATCCAGAAACAATCAGTGTTCTCCGTCCAGCATTGTGCATCCAGAAACAATCAGTGTTCTCCGTCCACATTGTGCATCCAGAAACAATCAGTTTTCTCCGTCCACCATTTGTGCATCCAGAAACAATCAGTGTTCTCCGTCCAGCATTGTGCATCCAGAAACAATCAGTGTTCTCCGTCCAGCATTTGTGCATGCAGAAACAATCAGTGTTCTCCGTCCAGCATTGTGCATCCAGAAACAATCAGTGTTCTCCGTCCAGCATTGTGCATCCAGAAACAATCAGTGTTCTCCGTCCAGCATTGTGCATCCAGAAACAATCAGTGTTCTCCGTCCAGCATTTGTGCATGCAGAAACAATCAGTGTTCTCCGTCCAGCATTGTGCATCCAGAAACAATCAGTATTCTCCATCCAGCATTGTGCATGCAGAAACAATCAGTATTCTCACATTGCCATGGATTTGACTTTTATTTGGCATATAAGAAAATTGCGTAGCAACTTTTTTTTCTTTCCGTAAAAATCATTTGGAATGAGTCGGGTGAAGGGTCTCGTGAATTTCAAATAAACTGATGGCAAATCAGCTCATTTGTCTTCACTTTATCGCTTCTTAGAAATAAAGAAAAGAATGGATTTATAGAAAATGACTATTCCATTTTGATAGCATAATAAGTCAAATACATTTCTGGGGACTACCTCCTTTCTCTCGCGTCTATTTTGACTGGTCCGTTATTTTATGCAAGAATTTGCAGGAGTGAAGATGTCATCTGGAGCCGAAGTACATCGAAGCGATGTCGGAGTAGGACGACTCAGCTAACTACTATTGCTAGACGAGGACACGTAGAGAATTCTTACCCCAGTCATCGAAGATGTTGACAGTCCAGCTGAAAGTTTCAAACTGTACATGGAAGGAATAGTTGCAAGGTAGGTACGTTGTCTTCAGATCCCATTTCTTCGACATTTGTCCAAATATGGTCATATTCGGGCAACATTGAACTGTGAGACAATCTGACATGAGTTCACAGACCGTTTCTCCATCATTTTCGTTGAATGTGAAATTGGGACAATCTGAAACAAGAACATTGGATTCATGCAGATCACATTCTTCATCGATGTTAGTTCGTGAATTCATCAGTTGATATTTCTAGGCCGGGAAACATCGCTATCACATCTCCTATGCCTCACAAGTCAAAACTTGAATGAAGCTGACGATCCTACACCAAAGACAAAATACAAATACTGAAAAATGCGATGATGGAAAAAGGCGTGCGGACTAGGCGAAGGGAGATTCGATTATTATCCTATTATGAGAATCATGGAAGTGATATATCATCTTTTTGTACAATGTGACATTTACAGATGTATAGATCGTTCTGATCAGCTCTGCATAAGAATTTACAAAATGAAGCTACGATTAGACGAAGTTGCATGCATATTATAACAGTAGTGTGTTAAATGTATCAATGAACAGATAGAAACATCTGAGCGACCAGACCTGCAGATTAAGTTTTTGTCAATATAAACAAATGCCGCAATCACTGCACTGTCCAACACACAGTGTGGCAGACTGCCATAGAGTAAGTCTATTAAGTAGAGTGGTAACTCCGCATTTATTAAATCCCCGATGTGTATACACTTTCGATTTTATTAAATGAACTCAAGGGGGACACAGTCGGAATTGTCACCAAATGTGAGATATGCACATTTTTGTAGTTCTGCAGAAATTACAACGGAATTGAGTGATCATGATTGTAATGCAGAAGGAATGATAGTATTTCACAGATTCTCATGACAGCCTTGGAGATTTAATGTTTGTTGAATGAGAAATTTGATGGGTTCCTGTCACTTTCATGCTGAACCTCAAGAGAATCTTCTTAAGCGTGATTATATCACAGGCAACCTGCCACTGGCACAGGAAAATCACATAATCAAAGACAATGATTTCAATGATTTCAATTAACTTTGAAAGATGTAAATGGGTCCACATCACTATTCAGATTGTAGAAATGAAACATTAATTTAGTGAATCATAAAATCATGACGGTGAAAATTGAATTAAAACTTAAAATTTCAGCCAAGAAAGCACGAATAATATCGCATCTTTTTCATGAAGACTTCCATTATAATACGAATCATGAAATTCCCTTGATAATCAACTTGATTTCCGCTTAGTTTAGGATGCTTATTATCAAATATTCATTCCTTTTGATATCCAACTTGTTTCATACTACTTATATAGGAGAGTCATCTCGGTAGAATATAAATTGGCAAATTTTGACTTTTTTTCAAAAGTGCTCAAATAATTTTTTGGGCCACGGCAATCTCCGCAAAAAACGGACTCTTTTCATATAAAAATTTTTTACTGTATACAGATACTTTTTTGAGTCGACAATCTACCTATATATCCCTACTTATATTTACACCTGCTTTTTTCATTGCCTTCCATTTGAATATTATTAGCCTTTACATGTATGTGTTATTATTATTTTTCACATTGGTTTTACTTACTGAATAGTGCGATTTGTGATTTAATTAATTATTAATTGTGTTTCACCTAAGGTTAGCCCTTGCTAATTTGACCTACCGAAATTTCACTTTACATGCTGATTGCGTTTGTCAAATTGCAAAGATGTGAACTAGGCCTGCTGATGATTCATGATATTGGATGAAATGCAGGTATTCAAGTATCATCCCACTTTTCAACTGAGAATGCAACTCAGTGTTTCATTTTTCTATTTGCATCAATGTCTATGTTACAGCAAAGGATGACTTGTTCCTTGGAGGCCCAATGATGATAGCTACAATACGCATACCACCTCTGCAGTATCTTTTGCCACTTCCTAACTATTAGAAGTAGTACTTTGATAATGAATCTTTTACTTCAGGACTGTATTCAGATATGAAATTCAACCAAGATATAATTCATACAAAATAAATTTGAAAACTTACTTGCGTGTGTGACATCATTGTTGACCGTCGGGCATCTTCCTTTGAAGAAGTTCTTAATGAGGAGGAAAGTGGTTGAAAAGTGTTCATAAATTGACAACTGATATAATGTTCTGATTACATTCGAGGAGGTTGGAGTGAAGAATAGGCAACGGAGTGCACCCATGAGCTCGTGCTGAGAGCAAGTGCCTTTATGATATATCTGTCATGGTTTTCAGGACATTATTTCACTTGCTGTCAGAGATAACGAAAGCACATAAAAAGTGCATCATAAAACTGTTTGCAGTGAATGCAAATCGTCAGCGTTACCGACTTGTGAATTGAAAGGCATTTTCTTTGTATGCAGTCTAAAGCTTCATGAATCAAAGCATTCACTCAATAACAACCCACCATTATAAAAAGGGGGGGGGCTAGCCTCTTCAAGCATCGATGATCCCTACAGCCTCGACTGCCTTGCGATATAACTGAGAACTGGATACAGGGAGTCTCATAGGGGACTCCCTTGAGAATGCGGTATTATTGTGTGAACATGCACATGACGAGTGTGATACACCACTGGTGTGAGGATTAGCGCATTGACGAATCTCAGGAGAATGCGGGTATTATTGTGTGAACATGCACATGACGAGTGTGATACACCACTGGTGTGAGGATTAGCGCATTGACGAATCTCAGGAGAATGCGGTATTATTGTTTGTGAACATGCACATGACGAGTGTGATACACCACTGGTGTGAGGATTAGCGCATTGACGAATCTCAGGAGGGGGAGGGAAATGCGGTATTATTGTGTGAACATTTGAAGATTCAGTTGGGGGGGGTCCAATGCCTTTCTCACCGCTTCGAGTCCCACTCGCATCATGAGACGCTCGTATGATCCCTCTAATCCGATGTTGGTGGAGAAGGTTGTTAGACTTCCTCCTGGCCAGGCATCATTGAAGGAGGGAGTTGCGCAGATTTCCTTTGGGACAAGAATGTCGTTGAGAATCGGATAGGACATCTCATCTTCTACAAAGGTGGAGAAGCCGACACTGTACGACATGTGATCATTGATTTCATCTGGACGTTGAGGACGAAGCGAGACGTTGTATTGCCAGTCAAGGAAGTCATTGACACAATGAGGGTAGAATCAGCGTAGAAAGCTGCATCCACACTTCCTGATCGGTAGACCTTCTCGAATCTGACATCGTACGTCTTGTCACAGGATCCACGATAGCATGAACGTTCATGGGATTGGGATACGTGAATGCGATATATCCATCTCATGCAACAATAAAATCCGTGACAAAGCCTGTCGAAGTAACACTTGAAGCCTTCCTTTGTCTTCCTGATCTCTTCTAATGGCTGTATAATCCCTCCTGTGTGAGATGGGGGCAGTCTGAAAGAGAAGATGGGGGGGGAAAGGGGGGGTTTCAGTGAAACACGGCTAGGGAATCGGAACAGAAGATCGCTTCATAGAAAGTGGAATGGGAAAACGTTGATCTACTCGCTCACTATAACTAAACAGCCACGCAAAATGTCCCATCACATGTCTATGCTGTTAATATATTTCCAAGTGACATTTCTTTCGTAAATATCTAAGGTGTTGTTATGAAATCGGTACCTGAATATAGAGAATTGTCATTATCAGTAACAGTTATTTACGCAACTAGTGCATGATTGCTTCTTCATAGCGTTCCATGAGTTAGATATCTCAAATACCCGAGCCCGTAAGGTGAGGACCAGTTAAATCCAACGAGTTCGGATGCTATGATAAAGCAATCTTATGCACGAGTTGGGTAGATAATCCTATTTGCCAACATGTTGTGATGATAAAGGAATGAAGTGATTGATATGTCTATGATTATCAAGGGTATTTGAATATGAATTTAGCTTCAACAATATATGCAAATATCTATTCACAGATCTAATAGTATATAATATTGCACTGATATCAGGAGAATACCCACTCAGATTATCGCCGAATTGAAATATCTATTTGCGCGAAGCGAAAGCTGAGGAGCAAGTAGATATTTCTATGAGGATAATCTGTCGGTGGGTGTTCTCCAGATGTCTTGCAATATTATAATGCGTATTAACCGACCATAGACCAAAAACTATCCAAACCCAGTAGACCAAACCAACCACATGTCTATGAGGTATTTTTTCCTAAGAGAAATTCCTAAGAGTCTCCGCTGAGAATCCTCCGACTGTAAACAATTAGGATTACCAAAGCACAGGTTAACTAGCACACTAAGCCGGTCAAAACTCGCCCATAGATGTTCATAGAAGACGCTCCGTCTCGTGCATTGGAGTAAATATTATCTCCCCGCGCGGGCAATAATCTGCTTTACAGGGTCAAATACATGGAGAATAGGATATCTTACATTATGCTGCCGGAGAGACAACTAGAGGATGTCTACGTGCTAAATTCATTTACGCAGATACCAGTGCATTAAATGCCCCCGAAACACGATAGACTAGAGCAGATGCACGAAAAATGTTCACATACTACTGATTCTGAACAACTTGACATTAACAACAGTGTCTCTTTGCTGTGTCCCATCCAGATTGTGTCGCCAGTCACTGTCACTTCGCACAGTTTGACAACTTAAAGCATTACAACTTCTTCTAAAAGCTCACCAATTGTGATGAGCAATACATCAAAAGGAGGGTTCAGCAGAAATCCACTCTCTCCTCGTACTGTCATCCATTGTCATGTTCACGTGTTTTCGTATGAAAAATTGATATTTCTCAGAGATTGTCTGGGAATTTTACATTTTGACTTGCGGTTCAGCCTTCACAACTTCATCAAACGAGGGTTATTGCAGCCACATTTGTTAGTAGGTGAGGAGAAAAGCAGTCGCATGGTGTGAATGGTGTGGTTTAAAAGACAGGAAAGGCGCATAGGTAGGAGAAATAGATTGAAATTTGGACATAATTAAGGACCGTCCGGTTTTCTAAGATGAAGCTCTGACAGTGACCTCACATATTTCTAACTAGCGGAAGCCACTGTCACTAGGTTAGATTTGTTATCTTGATCTTTATTGATTCAAATAATCTCCGAGCAGGAGTGAAATAAAATTCTCATACGATGATGAAAATCATCCCAGCAGCCAGGTTTATAATAGAATATAATGCTTACTAATTCAAATTATTAATTGAAGTAGTCCTAATGAGGACTGATGGCGTTCTCCAATCCGCAAGTGTACAGATGCATAGGCTATTGTAACCATTGATTAATCAGTTCTTAAAAGAACTCAATGTAGCTTTCTCAAGTGGCAAAGAATTAAAATTTGATCAGCTTTGGCCCAATATCCTGGTAAAAGTAGAAATCTCAAGATTTGTAACACGTCTCAAATCGGTGCTTTGTAATGATACTATACCATAGATTCCAAACAATGCCGTATACACGCTCCTAAACAGACGGGCGTAATAGTACTGTACCGACTACAGATGCTGGTTAGTGGAAATAAGAATAAGACAATAGGTCACCCAATAGGTTCAGGAAATTTAAAAAATGGATATTATAAAACAACAGGAAACCGATGAATAAAAATTGGAAAGTGGAGGTAAAATATGGAAATACAACCGAGGCTACTACACCGATTTCTGACACTACACAAAGTGGATAATGGTAAGAGTGGATAAGTGGAAAGTGGATATATGGAGGCAAACAATAGAATACAATGACACGCTACTACACCGAAAGCAATGAAACAATACACACGTATAGCTCAATACTACACACTGGAAAATACTAGTTTCTTCACTTACAAATTTTGTTATCGCCAGGATGTCTTCATCCGTGCTGTAGTACTTCATGTTAATTCCACCATTTCTTCATTTGTTCTTCATTGTGAAAGTACAAATACATCGAATCTTCAGCTACCAATAAACAAAGATCAAAAGATCTAATTTGATAAAAATTAGAAAAAGATATTATATAAATTAATTATATAATGATCATTGATTAAAATCTGGTTAATGCGCAGTGGGATGAAAAATCATTGCTTGGAAGAATCGTCCATAAAGATGTGTTGGATCTTTTTGCCATTTCCTAATAGTTACTAATTTGCAGATGTAAAATACGATTATATTACTATTGCGGTGTCAGTATACGCATCAATAACTGAGAAAAATCTTGACATTAAAATCATTGAAATTTCTGTAATCAAAACGTTGGTTTTCTATATAATACGTTGATGAATGCGTGTAACAGAGTAAGCTATTGGCGTAAATAAGCTGTATCAATCAGTGTTTCAGGAATGTTACAATTGTTTTAAATAACAGCTCATTTTGAATACACACTGAAATAGTTAATCAATCAGTTTTCAGGTATTTACAATTGTTGTTTTTAAGACAGCTCAGTTTTGGAATACACACGGAAACAGTTAAATATCGTGGCGAGATTTTTGTGAAAACAATATCATGTCTTGCAGAGTAAAAAACAGAATCCTAAAACAATATCTGAAATTTTTCATAGACAGATTGATTGATGTATCATGACTTACTGTCACTCTTCTCTGGTATAATCGGAGACGAGTAATATACTGACAAAGCACTCGAATAGGCGTATTGAAGTTGGGACATTCCCATTATACGACGTCTAGAATGTGTCATAATTTCAATTAAACTTATAGTTATGAAGACTTAAGGTTTGGCCCTTAAGAGGACAGGGGGTGCGTTCCCACCGGCAGACAGTTAACGTTCAAGGCGCGTCAAACTTTGTGACTATCGTAGGACTTAACATTTTAGTAGCCAAACTGTGTACGAGAATCGGGGTGGACGACCTTCCCAAACTAGGTCCATGTATTTTTCAGTCAGACGCGTTCTAAAGCGCGGCTGGACCGACCCCTAATGGGCCTTGTGACTTGTGATCCTCGACAAAGAGCATGAATGCATAGAGGCTTTAAGCAACAAAAGCTTGAACAGATGCTGATTGCGTTCCGGCGGGACACTTCCCGGGGGTCCCATAACATAGCGCTAATACGGGCTGGACTTGTCACCCGTAAGTGTACCGAGAGTTTACAAGGCCGCTTAACAAGTGATATCCTTGGTCAAAGTTTCAGGTTGATTAGGGACTTAAGTAAGCACCAGGCAACCTCCATGGAGAACCAGTAACCGACACAGTCCATTCATCACACTAGGGCAGTCTTAGCGATAAAAAACAACGGTAAAACGAAATAAAATAAAACAATAGCATTAAACGGTCGTCAGCAGGTACCGGACAGACTATATGTTCAGATTATTACTCTCTATTATTTGTAGACAGATTCATTTTATCTTCTTTGAACTCAACAAGTGTGACTTGGTCCTTTTTGGTATTCGACAAGGCGATATTTTTCCCATCTGAGGATGATATTTGAGATTGTCGAAAACACCTTCCCAAGTGTTGTAATCCCGGCCATCCGATATATATTGATGAATGATTGGAATCTCAATCAGCTTGCTGCTACAGATTTGAAGGGTACAGAATGTTCACAATGAACATATTCAAGACGGGGGGCATTGGAACGATACATGGAACATGGATAACGGTGAATGCATAACCACATGGGGGTGCATGGGGTTAACTTGTATTTCGTCAGAATGGGCACAGATTGAGTCTTTCCCCAACAACTCATCATGTATTACAATCACATCAAAGTAGAAAGTATTCAGCATCTTTTATGAATAAGTACCTGCGGGAAAAATGAGAATCCATCATTTAATTCACTTTTCTTAAAAATTGATGCACGTTCGAATTCTCTCTATTATTATCAATTTAGTAATAGTAATATTCATAAAATGGATGAAATTCCTTGCACTGATCTAAATTCCAATCTTGGATTGCCGCACATCATTCAACAGTTAAAGTGTTCAACAAAAACATGTTATAAGGGTTCCAATCAAGTAAGGGTGGGGTTAGGGGTTAGTTAACTTCTAATGTTCCTCTAGCATAGACATTTAGGAGTGAGTCAACGAAAGCAGTCCATTAGAGCTAACTGACAAAGTCACCGTGCGCTTCTGGGTGAGGATTAGGTACCATTCAAAGAACAGAATTTTCACATGTCTAACTCCTGAACTCCGGATAAGCAACTCACATGTCCCCTTCACGCAGGCAATCGGGAACAACACTTGCAAAAGATACAGTCAGGTCTGCAGAATTTCACATCGCCTTGAAAACGCAATGATTCAGCATTTTTTGCGGTTTATGCTATAAAAGAAAGATTCTGAAAAACTCATTCGTAACGATCACGCGAGATATTACCACACTTCCATAGATTTCGCTTAATGTATCTTTCAAAAGGTTCAAAGCATGTTTGTTCTGTGACAGAGCGCTAATGGACGCTATTGATGGACGATAGATTGTTTCACAATTTAATCAATGATGCTCCTCTAGTGGCATTGTCATTTGGACTTCAAGCGTTATGTTACACAATTACTATTATTTGTCGCAAAATAAATAATTGACTTACTTAATCCAATTGAAACAGTTACTATCAATTCCGATCCGCAATTCAACCTAAGCAATTTTGAGAAGAAGAAAAAATGTCAATTTTCTGTGACAATTTGGGGGAGTTTTTTCAGATTTTCCTTGCCAAATTCAAATTTTACATTACTTGCATAGGAAAAGAATTTATGCAATTCTAAGGATAACTATAGAAGATTGAAGCATATTATGATGTAGAGAGTCCCGTCCGTAGAATCAAATTGTCTGTGTTAAAAGTTGGGGAAGTGAGTAGCTTATAATCATATGAATGATAACAAAGAAATCGAAAGATATTCTTAATAACTCAATTTGGGACATAGTTCAGTTGTACATAGTATCAGCAAAGCATGCTATAAGAACAGGAACACCTTCCAGTGCGCTTGATCTGTTGATCCTAAATCGGGTCTCAAGTGTTCTCTTCATGTTCTCTTTGGAGATTTCGACAGATATATTAATACTCAAGTAAGATATCATTTGAAAGCTTATTATCACAACGAACATGGGGCGAATATTATTTCATCTAATTCGGGAATTAGTGTTCTCTAATTTCATATTGGCCAACCTCATGATTTGATTAACTGGTATAAAGTGTCTCTCCTCTGTTCCCTTTTTTGAGTAGTCTAATCGATACATATGAGGCGGGGTTTAAGAAATCCATATGAAAAGCTGAGTAGTAGTAGAATCTGAAATAGGAGGTCCAATCCAATATATGTCCCATGTGAATGTAGTGTACTCCACAATGTTTCTTTTTTGTTCTCTTCGGTTTCTCTTCTGAAACTTTTGTTCAGTATTCATTCGATGCATAACGAGTAATATATCATATGAAAGCTGAGAAAGAGCAGAATATGAATGAATTAATGAATCATTGTCCCATCTGAAATGGAGGCTGTGGTCACAACCTGTTCTCTTCTGTTCTCTTCTGTTCTTTTTTTCCAGTGTTCATAATCGAATACATATCGAGAGTAATATAATCTATGAAAGCTGAGAGAGAGTGGAATAATGAACGAAGTAAGGGGGGGTTTTTTAAATCCATTGGTACCCATTCTCAAATGCAGCTGGGGTCCGTAAACCGTTCTCTTCACGTTTCTCTTTCTGTTTCTTTATCTCAGTATTCATTCGATGCATATCGAGTAATATAATCATATGGAAAGCTGAGAAAGAGCAGAATATGAATGCTATTAAAGTATCATTGTCCTATCTGAATGCACGGGGGTCCAACTGTTCTCGTTCTGTGTCTCTTCTGTTCTTTGTTCAAGGATTCATATTCGATGCATAGCAGTAATAGAGCATATGAAAGCGGAGAAAGAGTAGAATAGAATGAATTAATGATCATTGTCCCCATCTCTATGCAGCTGTGTCCAACTGTGCCGCTGTTTCTTTTTTCAGTATTCATTCGATGCATACAGTAATATATGATATGAAAGCTGAGAGAGAGTAGAATAGGATGAAGTATAATTAATTAAGGAGCATTTTCCCAGCGCGAGGCTGCTGTGGTCCAACTGTTCCATTCTGTTCTCTGTCGTTTTCTCTTCAGAAGTCAGTCTAGCATAGCGAGGAATATAATCATATGAAGCCTGAGAAAGAGCAAATATGAATGAATCAATGCCATTGCCCCATCTCAATGCTCGCAGTTTCTCGCTATGATATTGTGAAGTGGGAGGCAGTGTGGGGGGGGGGGGGGGGGTGTGGGGAGTTGGGGTTGCTGGGGAGGAGAGAGGGGGGGGGGGGGAGGGGGGGGATGGGTGGTGGGGGGTCGTGAGTTGGGGAGGAGAGGGGAGGATAGCAGGTGGGAGGTAGGGGGGGGGGTGCGAGGGGGGGGGGGTGCGAGGTGGGGGGGTGTTAGGGTGGGAGTGAGGGTAGGGGGGGGGAGGGGGGGGGGGGAGGTGGGTGTGGATGGAAGGGGTTGGGGGGGGTTGGTATAGGGGGGGGGTGGAGGTGAGTGTTGGGGTCTGAGTTGAAGAAGGTTAAAAGAACAGAAATAAGGGGACACAGCGCCAGCAAATAGACAAGGAGAAGTAATGCAGGAAGATTCGGCGCGGTCGCACCGGCATAGATAAGTAAGCGAGAGGCCCAGACTGAAGACTGAAAAAAAACAGAAGAAACAAAAAACAGTGGACCACTCTGCAGTTGAAAGGAACAATAGACTTAGGCAGGCATATTCTGCTCTCGCTCAGCGTGCATATCAGATATTACTCGATAAGCATCGAATGAAAACTGAAAAAGAACAGAAGAACAATAGGGAACAGTTTAGAACACAGCTCCATTCAGATGGGACATGATCATTAATTCATTCATATTCCTACTCTCTCTCTAGCTTTCATATGATTTATTACTCGATAAGCATCCAAATAAAACTGACAAAGAACAGAAAGAACAGTGTGGACCACAGCGGCATCGAGATGGACAATGTTACTTAATTCTTTCATATTCTACTCTCTCTCAGCTTTCATATCATATATTACTCGATATGCCTCGAATGAAAACGAAAAAAAGAACAGAAGAGAACAGCAAAGCACAGCGTTGGACCGCAGCTCCATTCAGATGGGACAATGATCATTAATTCATATCATAATTCTACTCTCTCTCAGCTTTCAATGATATATTACGCGATATGCATCGAATGAATGCTGAAAAAAGAACAGACGAAACAAAAGAGAACAGTTTTGGACACAGCTGCATTCAGATATGACCAATGATACTAATTCATTCATAATTAACTCTCTCTGAACTATCATATGATATTTTACTCGATAAGCATAACCTGGACATTCTGAAAAAAGAACAGAAGAGAATCAGAAGCGAACAGTTAAGGACCACAGGCTTGCTATTCAGATAGGACAGAAATGATACTTAATACATTGCAGTATTTAAAAGCTCTCTCTGAACGATTCAGTATGATATATTACTCGAGAAGCATCAAATGAGAATACTGAGCAAAAGAGATCAGAAGAAACCAGGAACGAGAACAGATTGGAACCACAGCTCAATTCAGATGGGACTGATGATACTTAAGGTTAAATCCGATAATTCTACGCTCTCTCAGCTTTCATTAATGATCATATTACTCGATAAGTGCAAGCGAATGAATAGCGTGAAAAAAAGGAACAGAAGGAAGAACACGAAGGAGAACAGTTGGACCACAGGCTGCCTTTCGTCAGAGTAGGACAGATGAGTGCTTTACGTTCATTCATATTGCAGAGCGTCTCTCTGTTCTGAGACTTGTCATTATGGATATATTACGTCGTTGGATATGCATCGAATGATGTAATTACTGAAGAAAAAGAAGCAGGATAGAGGAACATCAGAGAACAGTTGGACCACAGCTCAATTCCAGATGGGAACTATGATTAACTTTTAGTTAATTCGATATTCTACTCTGTTTCTCAGCGCTGTTCATATATATATTTAACTCGATATGCAGTCGAATGAGAATACTGAAAAAAAGAACAGAAGAGCCACAGAGAAGAAGAACAGTTGGACCAAGCAGCTGCTTTTCAGATGGGACAATGATACTTAATGTCATTCATATGCTAAACTCTTTCTCAGCTTCGTTCATATGATATATTACTCGATACTGCAGTCGGAGTGAATAGACTGAAAAAAGAACAGAAGAGGAACCAGAGAACGAGAACAGTTGGGACCAACAGTCGTCCACCAAGATAGGGACAATGATCGACTTACTCTATTCAGTCATATTCTACTCGTCTCTCAGCTTTCGCATATGGGAGATTATTACTCGGATATAACATAGACTGAATCTTCTGAGGAAAAAAAGAACGAGAAGGACGAACAGATGGAGAGAACAGTGGGACCACAGCTGTCTTTCAAGATAGGAACAATGATACTTACTTCGAATTCCTATTCTACTCTCTGCTGAGCTTGTTCATGATGTATATTAGTCTGCGATGTAGGAGTGCGCATCGGAAGGTAGAATTAATCTGAAGGAAAGAGTACAGATATGAGAACAGAAGAGAAACGCAGTTTTGTTGGAGCACAGCCTCAATGGAGAGTAAGGGAACTAATGATACTTTATTCATTCATATTCTACTCTCTCTCGCGCTTTCCATATGATATATGTACTCGATATGCATCCGAGCCGAAAACTGAAAAAGAAGGTAAACAGAAGAGAACAACAAGGAGAAACAGTTGGACAGACAGCTGCCTGTGAGATCAGACATGATACTTAATTTATTTATATATCCACTCTCCTCTCAGCTTTCATATGATATAGTTAGATCGATTATGCATCGAATGCATACCTGAAAAAAAGAACAGAAGAGAACTGAAGAGAACAGTTGGAGCACAAGCTGCATTCAGCAAGGACAATGATACTTAATATGCATTCATATGCTATCTCTTTCTCAGCTTTCATTATGATATACACTCGATAATGCAATCGAACAATGAAAACTGAAAAAAGAACAGAAGAGAAAGACGAGAACAGTTGGACCACCAGGAGCTGCACTTGAGATGGGGACAATGATACTTAAGATAATTAATCCTTAATCATATTCTACTCTCTCTCAGAGCTTTTCATATGATTACTATTACTCTCGCGATATCGTCGCGATTCGAATGAAAACTGAGTAAAAGTAAACAGAGATGGAGAAAGAAAGAAGGAGAACAGTTGGACCACAGCTGCCTTGAGATAGGACAATGATACTTAATTCGTTCATATTCTACTCTCTCTCACTTTCATATGATATATTACGCGATAGGCATCGAATGAGTATATCTGAAAAAAGAACGTCAGAAGAAGAACAAAAGAGAAACAGCTTGACCGACAGCTGCATTCTAATAATAGGGACAATGATTCAATTAAGTCATGCATATTCTACTGTCTCTCAGCTGTCATATGGATATATTACTCGATATGCATCGCGATGATAATGAATACTGAAAACAGGAGAACAGACGAGAAACAGAAGAGAACAGTTGGAGCACAGCTGCATTGAGATGGTACAAGGATAGTCTTTGATCTCGTTCATATTCTAGCTCTTATCTTCAGCTTTCATATGATATTTTAGCGCGATATGCATCGAATGAAATTTTGGCTGAAAAAAGAACAGCAAGCAGAGACAAAAGAGCAATCCTAGGATTATCGTTTAATACCAAATATCAATGGACAATTCAGGTTACTTAAAATGTGCTTTGAGGGTTATTCCGATTTCCTATATTGTTGGTCTATGTCGGACAAATAAACCAAAAATACATTTAAGACCAATGGTGGAACCCATTGGATTAGGGTTATTTTTACCATGTTTTGAGTTGGCCCAGTGCAAGCAAGTAAACAGGATAATATTACGTCCGATATCTATGTCAAATGAAAAGTTTGATGACCCCATCTCCAAGTGGAGATGGAATTATGTGCAATGTTGGTCATGATAGTAGAGTGTTGGGTGGGCCATCAAAGTTGGCTCCAATGGTTTTGAGAGAATCCTAAGAGATTCGGGGTTTCCTAAAAGACGCAAGGACACTTTTTGGGGAAGCGATGGGTGGAGACCACGTCCCAGGTCATGTATGAATTCAATTTTTTTGGGGTAAGAAGAGGTCGTGAGGTACCGTTTTGGTTTTATACTATACAATGCAGTAAAACCTACAAAACCCAAACTAGAAAATGACCCTTTGCAACGGGCATCCCTCAGGTGGTTCCTCAAATATTAATGAACTTGGCTCGATTTTACTCGCGCTCTCTATGATATTGCATATTGAGACTATATCCTAGGTGTGCGATATCTAATGCTACAAGATGTAGTATGGGGCAATGACCTTGAAATAGTTGAAACTCAAAGTGAGGGTCGCTTAGACAGACTCTATAGTTAACATTGCACAAAATCCGTAGCAAAACACCCAGTTTTTTTTACGATGGCTAACCCATTCGAGATAATCTATTGACAATGCGGGTTAGACAAATGCCCGTTAGGTTAATCCATTTCTTGGTTGGACCAAGTCAGATGGAAAGAGTGAACTTTTGTCAACTTTCATGTCTATGATTCTGATGATAGAATCCATCAATCCTCTCCGATATCTATGTCATTTGGTTGGGCTTGGCAAGCTTTACACTTTGAGTGGGGTGGTTGGCCCACCCCAGTCCTAGTCTAGCCACAGCTGGGTGCCAAAGTTGGTGTCGTTCAGACAAATGACCCAAAAATACATTAGACCAATGGTGGAACCATTGGATTAGGGTTATTTTACCATGTTTTGAGTTGGCCCAGTCAACAAGTAAACAGGATAATATACGTCCGATATCTATGTCAATGAAACGTTGATGACCCCATCTCCAAGTGGAGATTGAATTTGGGCAATGTGGTCATGATAGTAGAATGTGGTGGGCCATCAAATGTGGCCCAATTTTGAGAATCCTAAAATTCGGGGTTCCAAACAAGACACTTTTTGGGGGAGCGATGGGACCCACTTCCAGGTCATGTATGAATTCAATTTTTTGGGGTAGAAGAGTCCGAGACCGGTTTTATACTAACATGCAGTAAAACCTACAAAACCCAAACTAGAAAATGACCCTTTTCACGGGCATCCATCAGGTGGTTCCTCAAATATTAATGAAATTGGCTCGATTTTACTCGCTCTCTATGATATTGTTATGAGACATCTGTGTGTCGATATCTATGTCAAAATGTAGTATGGGTCAATGACCTTGAAATAGTTGAAACTCAAAGTGAGGGTCCTTGAAGAACATTGACAAAATCCGTAGCAAAAACACCAGTTTTTTTACGATGGCTAACCCTATTCGAGATATCTATTGACAATTCGGGTTAGAAAATGCACTTTAGGGTTAATCCGATTTCTTGTTTGACCAAAGTCAGATGGAAAGAGTGAACTTTTGTCAACTTTCATGTCTATGATTCTGATGATAGAATCCATCAATCCTCTCCGATATCTATGTCATTTGGTTGGGCTTGGCAAGCTTTACACTTTGAGTGGGGTGGTTGGCCCACCCCAGTCCTAGTCTAGCCACAGCTGGGTGCCAAAGTTGGTGTCGTTCAGACAAATGACCCAAAAATACATTAGACCAATGGTGGAACCATTGGATTAGGGTTATTTTAGCATGTTTTGAGTTGGCCCAGTCAACAAGTAAACTGGATAATATACGTCCGATATCTATGTCAATGAAAAGTTGAAGACCCCATCTCCATGTGGAGATTGAATTTGGGCAATGTGGTCATGATAGTAGAGTGTGGTGGGCCATCAAAGTTGGCCCAATTTTGAGAATCCTAAAATTCGGGGTTCCAAACAAGACACTTTTTGGGGGAGCGATGGGACCCACTTCCAGGTCATGTATGAATTCAATTTTTTCGGGTTACAAGAGTTGAAGACCCATATTTCACTATTGTGATCTAAAACTACCGTAACCCTAACTAAAAATGGCCAGGAAGTGGGTTTCCATCTGGTGATTCCTCAAATCGGGTTATTTTGCGTGAAATTTTGCGTGGGTATGACTATAAAAGAAAGATCTGAAAACCTTCGTAACGATCACCGAGATATCCACACTTCCATAGATCGCGAATGATCTTTCAAAATGTCAAAGCATGTTGTTCTGTAGACAGAGCGCTAATGACGCATTGATGGACGATAGATTTTCACAATTTAATCAAGATGCTCTCATGCATTGTCATTGTACTTCAATAAAGTGATCAAGATTGGTGCGTAGATGTAGATAATCATGACATCTTGTCACAGAATGATGCACAACCTATGCCTATTACGAATCTGCGCGTCTGCCGAGTTTTAACTGGTTCCTCTTCTTTTCAGACTCGGTGAAGGATGACAAATGTGATTGAAATGGGAAATAGATTGAACTCCTTGGTTAAAATGAGATTTTCTATCTTTCATCTGATTGAATGAAATGTACTAAGATCAGAGCCACAACTTTTAGCATTGAATGTCTTTCGATAATTTCCTTTCATGTTCATGCGCCCCTTCAATGAAGCTAAGAACATTCAGATCTGATAAACATTATATTCAACAAGCCATATTTTGATAGAATACATTTCATTTACTGTGATATTTCAGTTTTACCCCGGTAAGCATTTGTATACAAATTAAAGCGCAAGATGTTTCATGATCAATTCTTGTTTTATATTCAAGACGCGTTCCTATCTGCTGGACGGAGCCATCTCCTCCCCGGGCACTCCTCGCCAGCATGTATTTGCTTACTGTGTGTGTCGCCTCACATTGTCTTGATGCGAAGCCTCCTATCTGCTGGACGGAGCCATCTCCTCTCTCATGCACTCCTCGCCAGCATGTATTTGCTTACTGTGTGTGTCGCCTCACATTGTCTTGATGCGAAGCCTCCTATCTGCTGGACGGAGCCATCTCCTCTCTCATGCACTCCTCGCCAGCATGTATTTGCTTACTGTGTGTGTCGCCTCACATTGTCTTGATGCGAAGCCTCCTATCTGCTGGACGGAGCCATCTCCTCTCTCATGCACTCCTCGCCAGCATGTATTTGCTTACTGTGTGTGTCGCCTCACATTGTCTTGATGCGAAGCCTCCTATCTGCTGGACGGAGCCATCTCCTCTCTCATGCACTCCTCGCCAGCATGTATTTGCTTACTGTGTGTGTCGCCTCACATTGTCTTGATGCGAAGCCTCCTATCTGCTGGACGGAGCCATCTCCTCTCTCATGCACTCCTCGCCAGCATGTATTTGCTTACTGTGTGTGTCGCCTCACATTGTCTTGATGCGAAGCCTCCTATCTGCTGGACGGAGCCATCTCCTCTCTCATGCACTCCTCGCCAGCATGTATTTGCTTACTGTGTGTGTCGCCTCACATTGTCTTGATGCGAAGCCTCCTATCTGCTGGACGGAGCCATCTCCTCCCTCATGCACTCCTCGCCAGCATGTATTTGCTTACTGTGTGTGTCGCCTCACATTGTCTTGATGCGAAGCCTCCTATCTGCTGGACGGAGCCATCTCCTCCCTCATGCACTCCTCGCCAGCATGTATTTGCTTACTGTGTGTGTCGCCTCACATTGTCTTGATGCGAAGCCTCCTATCTGCTGGACGGAGCCATCTCCTCCCGGGCACTCCTCACCAGCATGTATTTGCTTACTGTGTGTGTCGCCTCACATTGTCTTGATGCGAAGCCTCCTATCTGCTGGACGGAGCCATCTCCTCTCTCATGCACTCCTCGAAAGCATGTATTTGCTTACTGTGTGTGTCGCCTCACATTGTCTTGATGCGAAGCCTCCTATCTGCTGGACGGAGCCATCTCCTCTCTCATGCACTCCTCGCCAGCATGTATTTGCTTACTGTGTGTGTCGCCTCACATTGTCTTGATGCGAAGCCTCCTATCTGCTGGACGGAGCCATCTCCTCTCTCATGCACTCCCCACCAGCATGTATTTGCTTACTGTGTGTGTCGCCTCACATTGTCTTGATGCGAAGCCTCCTATCTGCTGGACGGAGCCATCTCCTCTCTCATGCACTCCTCGCCAGCATGTATTTGCTTACTGTGTGTGTCGCCTCACATTGTCTTGATGCGAAGCCTCCTATCTGCTGGACGGAGCCATCTCCTCTCTCATGCACTCCTCGCCAGCATGTATTTGCTTACTGTGTGTGTCGCCTCACATTGTCTTGATGCGAAGCCTCCTATCTGCTGGACGGAGCCATCTCCTCTCTCATGCACTCCTCGCCAGCATGTATTTGCTTACTGTGTGTGTCGCCTCACATTGTCTTGATGCGAAGCCTCCTATCTGCTGGACGGAGCCATCTCCTCCCCGGGCACTCCTCGCCAGCATGTATTTGCTTACTGTGTGTGTCGCCTCACATTGTCTTGATGCGAAGCCTCCTATCTGCTGGACGGAGCCATCTCCTCCCCGGGCACTCCTCGCCAGCATGTATTTGCTTACTGTGTGTGTCGCCTCACATTGTCTTGATGCGAAGCCTCCTACCTGCTGGACGGAGCCATCTCCTCCCTCATGCACTCCTCGACACCTTGTATTTGCTTACTGTGTGTGTCGCCTCACATTGTCTTGATGCGAAGCCTCCTATCTGCTGGACGGAGCCATCTCCTCTCTCATGCACTCCTCGACAGCATGTATTTGCTTACTGTGTGTGTCGCCTCACATTGTCTTGATGCGAAGCCTCCTATCTGCTGGACGGAGCCATCTCCTCTCTCATGCACTCCTCGCCAGCATGTATTTGCTTACTGTGTGTGTCGCCTCACATTGTCTTGATGCGAAGCCTCCTATCTGCTGGACGGAGCCATCTCCTCCCCGGGCACTCCTCGCCAGCATGTATTTGCTTACTGTGTGTGTCGCCTCACATTGTCTTGATGCGAAGCCTCCTATCTGCTGGACGGAGCCATCTCCTCCCTCATGCACTCCTCGCCAGCATGTATTTGCTTACTGTGTGTGTCGCCTCACATTGTCTTGATGCGAAGCCTCCTATCTGCTGGACGGAGCCATCTCCTCCCCGGGCACTCCTCGCCAGCATGTATTTGCTTACTGTGTGTGTCGCCTCACATTGTCTTGATGCGAAGCCTCCTATCTGCTGGACGGAGCCATCTCCTCTCTCATGCACTCCTCGCCAGCATGTATTTGCTTACTGTGTGTGTCGCCTCACATTGTCTTGATGCGAAGCCTCCTATCTGCTGGACGGAGCCATCTCCTCTCTCATGCACTCCTCGCCAGCATGTATTTGCTTACTGTGTGTGTCGCCTCACATTGTCTTGATGCGAAGCCTCCTATCTGCTGGACGGAGCCATCTCCTCTCTCATGCACTCCTCGCCAGCATGTATTTGCTTACTGTGTGTGTCGCCTCACATTGTCTTGATGCGAAGCCTCCTATCTGCTGGACGGAGCCATCTCCTCTCTCATGCACTCCTCGCCAGCATGTATTTGCTTACTGTGTGTGTCGCCTCACATTGTCTTGATGCGAAGCCTCCTATCTGCTGGACGGAGCCATCTCCTCTCTCATGCACTCCTCGCCAGCATGTATTTGCTTACTGTGTGTGTCGCCTCACATTGTCTTGATGCGAAGCCTCCTATCTGCTGGACGGAGCCATCTCCTCCCCGGCACTCCTCGCCAGCATGTATTTGCTTACTGTGTGTGTCGCCTCACATTGTCTTGATGCGAAGCCTCCTATCTGCTGGACGGAGCCATCTCCTCTCTCATGCACTCCTCGCCAGCATGTATTTGCTTACTGTGTGTGTCGCCTCACATTGTCTTGATGCGAAGCCTCCTATCTGCTGGACGGAGCCATCTCCTCTCTCATGCACTCCTCGCCAGCATGTATTTGCTTACTGTGTGTGTCGCCTCACATTGTCTTGATGCGAAGCCTCCTATCTGCTGGACGGAGCCATCTCCTCTCTCATGCACTCCTCGCCAGCATGTATTTGCTTACTGTGTGTGTCGCCTCACATTGTCTTGATGCGAAGCCTCCTATCTGCTGGACGGAGCCATCTCCTCTCTCATGCACTCCTCGCCAGCATGTATTTGCTTACTGTGTGTGTCGCCTCACATTGTCTTGATGCGAAGCCTCCTATCTGCTGGACGGAGCCATCTCCTCTCTCATGCACTCCTCGCCAGCATGTATTTGCTTACTGTGTGTGTCGCCTCACATTGTCTTGATGCGAAGCCTCCTATCTGCTGGACGGAGCCATCTCCTCTCTCATGCACTCCTCGCCAGCATGTATTTGCTTACTGTGTGTGTCGCCTCACATTGTCTTGATGCGAAGCCTCCTATCTGCTGGACGGAGCCATCTCCTCCCCAGGCACTCCTCGCCAGCATGTATTTGCTTACTGTGTGTGTCGCCTCACATTGTCTTGATGCGAAGCCTCCTATCTGCTGGACGGAGCCATCTCCTCTCTCATGCACTCCTCGCCAGCATGTATTTGCTTACTGTGTGTGTCGCCTCACATTGTCTTGATGCGAAGCCTCCTATCTGCTGGACGGAGCCATCTCCTCTCTCATGCACTCCTCGCCAGCATGTATTTGCTTACTGTGTGTGTCGCCTCACATTGTCTTGATGCGAAGCCTCCTATCTGCTGGACGGAGCCATCTCCTCTCTCATGCACTCCTCGCCAGCATGTATTTGCTTACTGTGTGTGTCGCCTCACATTGTCTTGATGCGAAGCCTCCTATCTGCTGGACGGAGCCATCTCCTCTCTCATGCACTCCTCGCCAGCATGTATTTGCTTACTGTGTGTGTCGCCTCACATTGTCTTGATGCGAAGCCTCCTATCTGCTGGACGGAGCCATCTCCTCCTCAGGCACTCCTCGCCAGCATGTATTTGCTTACTGTGTGTGTCGCCTCACATTGTCTTGATGCGAAGCCTCCTATCTGCTGGACGGAGCCATCTCCTCTCTCATGCACTCCTCGCCAGCATGTATTTGCTTACTGTGTGTGTCGCCTCACATTGTCTTGATGCGAAGCCTCCTATCTGCTGGACGGAGCCATCTCCTCTCTCATGCACTCCTCGCCAGCATGTATTTGCTTACTGTGTGTGTCGCCTCACATTGTCTTGATGCGAAGCCTCCTATCTGCTGGACGGAGCCATCTCCTCTCTCATGCACTCCTCGCCAGCATGTATTTGCTTACTGTGTGTGTCGCCTCACATTGTCTTGATGCGAAGCCTCCTATCTGCTGGACGGAGCCATCTCCTCTCTCATGCACTCCTCGCCAGCATGTATTTGCTTACTGTGTGTGTCGCCTCACATTGTCTTGATGCGAAGCCTCCTATCTGCTGGACGGAGCCATCTCCTCTCTCATGCACTCCTCGCCAGCATGTATTTGCTTACTGTGTGTGTCGCCTCACATTGTCTTGATGCGAAGCCTCCTATCTGCTGGACGGAGCCATCTCCTCTCTCATGCACTCCTCGCCAGCATGTATTTGCTTACTGTGTGTGTCGCCTCACATTGTCTTGATGCGAAGCCTCCTATCTGCTGGACGGAGCCATCTCCTCTCTCATGCACTCCTCGCCAGCATGTATTTGCTTACTGTGTGTGTCGCCTCACATTGTCTTGATGCGAAGCCTCCTATCTGCTGGACGGAGCCATCTCCTCTCTCATGCACTCCTCGCCAGCATGTATTTGCTTACTGTGTGTGTCGCCTCACATTGTCTTGATGCGAAGCCTCCTATCTGCTGGACGGAGCCATCTCCTCTCTCATGCACTCCTCGACAGCATGTATTTGCTTACTGTGTGTGTCGCCTCACATTGTCTTGATGCGAAGCCTCCGATCTGCTGGACGGAGCCATCTCCTCTCTCAATCACTCCTCGCTACATCATTGTATTGCTTACTGTGTGTGTCGCCACACATTGTCCTAGAGCGAAGCCCTATCTGCTGGACGGAGCCATCTCCTCTCTCATGCACTCCTCAGCCAGCATGTAGTTTTGGCTTACCTGTGTGTGTCGCCTCACATTGTCTTGATGCGAAAGCCTCCAATTCTTCTGCTGACCGGAGCCATCTCCTCTCTCATGCACATCCCTCGCCAGCATGTATTTGCTTACTGTGTGGTGGTCGCCCTCACATTGTCTTGATGCGAAAGCCTCCCTATCTGCATAGGACGGAGCCATCTCCTCTCTCATGCACCATCCTCGCCAGCATGTATTTGCTTACTGTGTGTGTCCGCCATCACATTGTCTTGATGCGAAGCCTCCTATCTGCTGGAACGGAGCCATCTCCTCTCTCATGCACTCCCTCGCCAGCATGTATTTGCTTACTGTGTGTTGTCGGCTCACAATTGTCTTGATCGATAGCCTCCTATCTGCAGGACGGAGCCCATCTCCTCCCGGTCATGCACTCCTCGCCAGCATGTATGTGCTTCTCTGATGTGTGTCGCCTCACATTGTCCTTGAATGCGAAGCCTCCTATCTGCTGGACGGAGCCATCTCCTCTCTCCCTGCACTCCTCGCCAGCATGTATTGGTGGCTTAGCTGTGTGTGTCGCCTCACCATTGTCTTGATGCGAAGCCTCCTCAATCTGCTGGACGGTAGCCATCTCCTTCTCTTCATGCACTCACTCGCCAGCATGTATTTGCTTACTGTCTAGTGTGTCGCCTCACATATGTCTTTGGCGAGAGCCTCCTATCTGTCTGGACGGTAGCCATCTCGCTCTCTCATGCACTTTCAATCCCCCACAGTTCCCTCGCCAGCATGTATTTGCTTACTGTGTGTGTCCGCCTCACATTGTCCTTGAGGGCGAAGCCTCCTATCTGCTGGACGGAAGCCATCTCCTCTCGTCATGCACTCCTCGCCAGCATGTATTTTGCTTACTGTGTGTGTCGCCTACACATTGTCATTGATGCAAGGCCTCCTTATCTGCTGGACGGAGCCATCTCCTCTCGCTCATGCACTACTCCCTCGCCAGCATGTATTCTGCTTACTGTGTGTGTCGCCATCACATTGTCTTGATGCCGAAGCCTCCTATCTGCCTGGACGGAGCCATCTCCTCTCTCATGCACTCCATCGCCAGCATGTATTTGCTTACTGTGTGTGTCGCCTCACTCTTGTCTTGATGCGAAGCCTCCTATCTGGCTGGACGGAGCCATCAGCACTCTCTCATTGGCACTCCTCGCCAGCATGTATTTGCTTACTAGTGTGTTGTCGCCTCACAATGTCTTGATGCGAAGCCTCCCTATCTGCAGAGGAACGGAGCCATCTCCTCTCTCATGGCACTCCTCGCGCAGCATGTATTTGCTTACTGTGTGTGTCGCCATACACATTGTCTTGATGCGAAGCCTCCTACCCTGCTGGACGGAGCTCCATCTCCTCTCTCATGCACTCCTCGCCAGCATGTATTTGCTTACTCTGTGTGTGGTCGCCTCACATTGTCTTGATGCGAAGCCTCCTATCTGCTGGGACGGAGCCATCTCCTCTCTCATGCACTCCTCGTCCAGCATGTATTATGCTTACTCGTGTGTGTGTCGCCTCACATTGTCTTGAGATGCGAAGACCTCCTATCTGCTGGACGGACAGCCATCTCCTCTCTCATACACTCCTCGCCAGCAGGTATTTGCTTACTGTGTGTGTCGCCTCATCATTGTCTTGATGCGACGACCTCCTATCGGGTGCTGGTCGGAGCCCATTCTCCTCTCTCATGGCACTTCCTCGCCAGCATGTATAGTTGCTTACTGTGTGTGTCGCCTCACATTGTCTTGATTGCGAAGCCTCCTATCTGCGGACGGGGCCATCTCCTCTTCTCATGCACTCCTCGCCGCCAGCAATGTATTTGCTTACTGTGTGTGTCGCCTCACATTGTCTTGATGCGAAAGCCTCCTGATCTGGCAAAGGACGGTGAAGCCATCTCCTCTCTCATCGCACTATCTCCTCGCCAGCATGTTATTTGCTTACTGTGTGTGTCGCCCTCGACATTGTCTTGTATTGCGAAGACCTCCTACCCTGACGAGCCATCTCCTCTCCCATGCACTCCTCCGCCAAGCATGTATTTGCTTACTGTATGTGTCCGCTCACATTGTTCTTGATGCTCGAAGCCATCCTATCTGCTGGACGGAGCCACATCTCCTCTCTCATGCACTCCTCGCCAGCATGTATTTGCTTACTGTGTGTGTCCGCCTCTACATTGTCTTGATGCCGAAGCCTCCTATTCTGCCTGACCGGAGCCCATCCTTCCACTCTTCATGCACTCCTCGCCAAGCATGTATTTGCTTACTGTGTGGTGTCGCCTCACATTGTCTTGAATTGCGAAGCCTCCTATTCTGCTTGGACGGAGCCATCTCCTCTCTCAATGCATCTCCTCGCCAGCAATGTATTATGCTTACTCTGTGTGTGTCGCCTCACATTGTTCTTGATGGCGAAGCCTCCTAGTCTGCTGGGACGGAGCCCATCTCCTCTCTCATGCACTCCTCGCCAAGCATGTATTTGCTTACTGTGTGTGTCGCCCTCACATTGTCTGGTGATGCGAAGCACTCCTATCCTGCTGGACGGAGCCATCTCCTCTCTCATGCACTCCTCCGCCAGCATGTATTATGCTTACTGTGTGTGTCGCCTCACATTGTCTTGATGCGAAGCCTCCTATTCTGCAGGAACGGAGCCATCTCCTCCCTCATGCACTCCTCGCCATGCTATGTATTTGCTTACTGTTGTGTCCGCCCTCACATTGGCTTTGAATGCGAAGCCTCCTATCTGCTGGACGGAGCCAGTCTCCCTCTCTCATGCACTCCCTCGAAGGGGCAGCCATGTATTTGCTACACTGTGTGTGTCGCCTCACATTGTCTTGATGCGAAGCCTCCTATCTGCTGGACGGAGCCCATCTCCTCCTCTCATGGCACTCGCTACGCTCCAGCATGGTATTTGCTTTACTGTGGTGTGTCGCCTCACATTGTCCTTGATGCGACAGCCTCCTATCTGCTGGACGAGAAGCCATCTCACTCTCTCATGCAGCTCCTCGCCAGCATGTGATTTGCTTACTGTGTGTGTCGCCTCACTATTGCGTCTTGATCATGCGAAGGCCCTCCTATCTGCTGGTACCGGGAGCCATCTCCTCTCTCATGCAACTCCTCGCCAGCATGTATTGTGCTTACTGTGTGTTGGTCGCCTCACATTGTCTTGAAATGCCGAAGCCTCCTATCTGCGCTGGACGGAGCCATCTCCCTCTCTCATGCACTCCACGCCAGCATGTATTTGCTTTACTGTGTGTGGTCGCCTCAACATTGTCTTTATGCGAAGCCTCATCTGCAGACGAGCCATCGCCTCTCTCCATGCACTCCATGCCACATGTATGCTTAACTGTGTGTGGTCGCCTCACCATTGTCTTGAATCGAAGCCTCCCTATCGCTGGACGGTGAGCCATCTCCTCTCTCATGCACATCCTCGCCAGCATGTATTTGCTTACGTGTTGTGTCGCCTCACATTGTCTTTGATGCGAAGCCTCCTATCTGCTGGACGGAGCCATCTCCTCTCTTTTCATGCACTCCTCGCCAGCATGTATTTGCTTACTGTGTGTGTCGCCTCACATTGTCTTGATGCGAAGCCTCTAATCTGCTGGACGGAAGCCAATCTCCTCTCCTCATGCACTCCTCGCCAGCATGTATTTGCTTACTGTGTGTGTCGCCTCACATTGTCTTGATGCGAAGCCTCCTATCTGCTGGACCGGAGCCATCTCCTCTCTCATGCACTCCTCGCCAGCATGTATTTGCTTACTAGTGTGTGTCGCCTCACATTTGTCTTTTGATGCGAAGCCTCCTATCTGCTGGACGGAGCCTGGTAAAGCCAACAACCAACAACATCTGATAAAAGGAAAAAATGACTAGTTCATCCAACGCTTGTCGTAATCTAACCTCCCTCTGGTCCGGCTTTCTCCCTCACCTCATTTATGGCTGAATTACCAAGACTGCAAGGTATTGATTTTTCCTTCCATTCCAATCAAGAAGAGCGTCCCGGTTGTACTGATATCTCTCAAATTCCCATCGTCAGCCAATATGTCACATCGTGTTAGCTTCCAGTTTGATGTGGAAATTCCTCGTCATCATCGGCATAGTGATCGGAACGCAACATTGAAATCCTCGACAATTAACCAGAAACATTTGCACGTTTGGTGTGACTGACACTGTTCCCGCCCGCATTGAATGGTTGCCGCTTGAGTACACGCAGAACCAGACCGTGCTCCACACATCAGGACAGACAGGATCTTTGTAAATGATGTTTCCGAGTCCCAAGAGATTTCAGAGGATTCCTTCCAGGACCTGTCAACGAAACGATCCTCAATCAAATATTCCTTGTCCAACAAAAAACGTGAAGGTGTAACCTCAGGATTTTTACAACATGAAACTTGCGATCGCATGTAACTCGAAAGAGAAGTCCATTCGGACGTAACTCTCGGACAGTGCAAGTTATTTTCCTTTAGTCGCAGAGCAGAAAATTGACACGTGATGATGTCATTGGTGATCTGCGCTGGAGGACGGAAGCGTACACGCAAAGCGTCCAGAACCGTATCGATGAATGAATCGCAGTTCTATCACACAAACGACCATTGACCAAAGAAAACAATCAGATGATGATGCAATGCATCATTTCAAAAGAGAAACATTTTCATCTGTAAAACGTCATTTCAAAGGTTTGCCGTGAAAAATGGTGATGCCATCTTCGATGAATTTCACCGAATACCACTGCTAAACGTAAATATAGATCCCCAAAATCTGATAGCAGACATTGTGATGGCATAATTTTTCCCATTGTAAGAGAACCTTACATATGTTCGCAATTTGTGAAAACCGCCAGTATGGCTGATGTTAGCCCTTCAGACAAAACGTCACTTCTTTTTCCGAGTTCGAACGACCAGCACATGCGGCCATCATCAGAGAACTGAATGTACAGCTAGAGATCACAACTCATAGCATTCACTCTTCTGCGGTGTAAGATACAAAAGTGAAAATACATGCATAAAATAGCTACTTGTTGCAAGAGAGTAAGTAATATCATGAAATACAAAAGATAAGTGACGAAAAGTAAAAAAAGGCATTCTGGACAAGAAAGGTTGGATTTCGCGGAACAAAAGTGAAGCACTACTGAGTGACTCTTGGAATTGCTTATGTTAACTTTTTATTATTTTTTAATCATTATAATGTTCAGATAGTACATGAATGAAATAGCTCACCTCTCCGGAGATGGATTTCCCAGCTGTTTGCATGGCAGTCATGAATGACGTGACCGTTAACCCGAATTCATTGTCTGTTGCCAAAGGTACCACGTTCGCCATGTTACACGCTACCATAGGGAACCAAGTGTCAGCCAGAATCGTCCTCTTGTAGCAAGGCTCCGCGGGATCTGAACATACCTGAAGTTGAGATGCAACAATTGTTGATTTTCAGGCTAACAAGATGGTCTAATGAAGTCAAAGCAGAAATATGTACTGTGCATTAGAAAAAACTGACACAACGAACGTAGCTTATAAATAGCAGTGAAAATAATGTTTGACCTGAATTTACTCTGGAAGTTCCAAAAAACCTTACACTTTATTTCTTGGACATAAGCATCACGGTGAAGGAAGGCAGTATGAATTATAAATGGTTTGAGAAAGAAATACATTCGGGTATTTCACTGCGCAGCGATAGTTCTAACCATATCAAAAACAATTACGTAAATAATATCATCAACTACGCAAAGAGAAGATATAGCAACGAAGCTGATTGCAAGGTAGCTTTTAATAAACCTGAAACTAAATGAAGTAAAAATGGATTTTCAATGAAACGAAAACATAAGAAAAGTATTAAAAGATGCAAAGAAATACGTAAAAACAGTACGTATTTAAAACTCGGATTTGGTTAACGATAAAAACTTAATCGGAGATATCCACAAATTAATTATAAAATACGTATTTAAAACTCGGATTGGTTAACGATAAAACTGATCGTGATATACACAAATTATTTATAAAATACGTATTTAAAACTCGGATTGGTTAACGATAAAACTGATCCTGATTTCCGGCAAATTAATTATAAAATACGTATTTAAAACTTCGAATTGGGTTAATCGATTAAAACTGATTCGTGAGTATCCACAAATTAAATTATAAAATACGTATTTAGAAAACTCGGATTGGTTAACGATAAAACTGAGTCGTGATATCCCACAAAATTAATTATAAAATACGTATTTAAAAAACTCGGATTGGTTAACGATAAAAAACTGATCGTGATATCCACAAATTAATTATAAAATACGTATTTAAAACCTCCGGATTGGTTAACGATAAAACTGATCGTGAAATCCATCCACAAATTAATTATAACAATACGTATTTAAAACTCGGATTGGTTTTAACGATAAAACTGATACCTAGCGATCTTCCGCAAATTAATTATAAAATACGTATTTAATAACTCGGATTGGTTAACGATAAAACTGATCCGTGATTTCCGCAAATTAATTATAAATAATCACGTAATTTAAAAACTCGGATTGGTTAACGATAAAACTGATCGTGATATCCACAAATTAATTAAAAATACGTATTTAATAACTCGGATTGGTTAACGATAAAACTGATCGTGATATCCGCAAATTAATTATAAAATACGTAATTTAAAACTCGGAGTTGGTTAACGATAAAACTGATTCCTGATTTCCGCAAATTAATTATAAAATACGTATTTAAAACTCGGATTGGTTAACGATAAAACTGATCGTGATATCCACAAATTAATTATAAAATACGTATTTAAAACTCGGATTGGTTAACGATAAAACTGATCGTGATATCCACAAATTAATTATTAAAAAAAAAAATACGTATTTAAAACTCGGATTGGTTAACGATAAAACTGATCGTGATATCCACAAAATTAATTATAAAATACGTATTTAAAACTCGATTGGTTAACGATAAAACTGATCGTGATATCCTCAATTATTTATAAAATACGTATTTAAAACTCGGATTGGTTAACGATAAAACTGATCGTGATATCCACAAATTAATTATAAAATACGTATTTAAAACTCGGATTGGTTAACGATAAAACTGATCGTGATATCCACAAATTAATTATAAAATACGTATTTAAAACTCGGATTGGTTAACGATAAAAACTGATCGTGATATCCACAAATTAATTATAAGATACGTATTTAAAACTCGGATTGGTTAACGATAAAACTGATCCTGATATCCGCAAATTAATTATAAAATACGTATTTAAAACTCGGATTGGTTAACGATAAAACTGATCGTGATATCCACAAATTAATTATAAAAAACGTATTTAAAACTCGATTGGTTAACGATAAAACTGATCGTGATATCCACAAATTAATTATAAAAATACGTATTTAAAACTCGGATTGGTTAACGATAAAACTGATCGTGATATCCACAAATTAATTATAAAATACGTATTTAAAACTCGGATTGGTTAACGATAAAACTGATCGTGATATCCACAAATTAATTATAAAATACGTATTTAAAACTCGGATTGGTTAACGATAAAACTGATCGTGATATCCACAAATTAATTATAAAATACGTATTTAAAACTCGGATTGGTTAACGATAAAACTGATCGTGATATCCACAAATTAATTATAAAATACGTATTTAAAACTCGGATTGGTTAACGATAAAACTGATCGTGATATCCACAAATTAATTATAAAATACGTATTTAAAACTCGGATTGGTTAACGATAAAACTGATCCTGATTTCCGCAAATTAATTATAAAATACGTATTTAAAACTCGGATTGGTTAACGATAAAACTGATCGTGATATCCACAAATTAATTATAAAATACGTATTTAAAACTCGGATTGGTTAACGATAAAACTGATCCTGATATCCGCAAATTAATTATAAAATACGTATTTAAAACTCGGATTGGTTAACGATAAAACTGATCGTGATATCCACAAATTAATTATAAAATACGTATTTAAAACTCGGATTGGTTAACGATAAAACTGATCGTGATATCCGCAAATTATTTATAAAATACGTATTTAAAACTCGGATTGGTTAACGATAAAACTGATCGTGATATCCACAAATTAATTATAAAATACGTATTTAAAACTCGGATTGGTTAACGATAAAACTGATCGTGATATCCGCAAATTAATTATAAAATACGTATTTAAAACTCGGATTGGTTAACGATAAAACTGATCGTGATATCCACAAATTAATTATAAGATACGTATTTAAAACTCGGATTGGTTAACGATAAAACTGATCCTGATATCCGCAAATTAATTATAAAATACGTATTTAAAACTCGGATTGGTTAACGATAAAACTGATCGTGATATCCGCAAATTATTTATAAAATACGTATTTAAAACTCGGATTGGTTAACGATAAAACTGATCGTGATATCCACAAATTAATTATAAAATACGTATTTAAAACTCGGATTTGTTAACGATAAAACTGATCGTGATATCCACAAATTAATTATAAAATACGTGTTACCGATAAATCTTGTTAGCTCCCCTAATAAAACTTTATATAATGCCTTGAAATTCAAACAAAAAGTAGAAAAACACGAAAGTTGCCTTGTTTGTGAGAGTTTTCCTAGTAAGATGAAGTGTACAGATCGGTTTTTGGTATACAAATTCACATGCCATCATTGTAAAGATTTCTATATTGGTCAAACCTCGCGTCCTTTTAAGCATCGTTTTAATGAACACAAGCGTGCTGTAGATAAAGGTAATGTTGATTCCAGTGCTATGGCAGAACATTGTCTGAAATGTAGATCAAAACGTTTGACTGATTTTGACCTTGAAATTCTTGATAAGTGCAAAGATGCATTGGACACTAGACTGACTGAAGCTCGTTACATGAAACAGTTGATTCCAAAAATCAATCGAAGTTGACGGTATTTTAAACATCTCTCAACCGATAGCAGTGTATATAAGCAGCCCACATGAGCGGCCAGATCAGTTGGTTCTAGCGAATTACCCCCTGAGGAAGAGCGAACGCTTGAAACGCGTAGGGGTTGTACATATCTTTCAATTAACTATTTTAATCTGGTCAATAAATTTCAAGGAGAGACGAAAGCTGTTTTTAGCATCAACTCAAGTATGAAGAACATCATTAGTATATTAACAGCAAGAATGAGTAGTATTACAAGTCTTAAGATTTCCATTTTTACCAGATATTGGGCCAAAGCTGATCAATTTTAATTCGTTGCCACGAGAAAGCTACATTGAGTTCTTTTAAGAGCTGATTAATCCAATGGTTACAGTAGCATTGCCTTTGTACACTTGCGGATTGGAGAACGCCATCAGTCCTCATTAGGACTACTTTAACTAATAATTTAAATTAGTAAGCATTATATTCTATTATAAATGGCTACTGGGATGACTTTCATCATCGTATGAGAATCAGGTTGGCGGCCATCCTGCATGTCATCATGTTCCATGACTTATCTGAGAAAATGTACTCAGTACGACATGTCAATGACTGCTGTAGAAATCTCTGCTGTGGTTTGAGGCGGGGAGTTACTACATGAAATTTGAAGCTTTACTCCATAATTACGAAGTTCATATTTAGCAGTTCAGTAAATTCATTAATTATGAAGCGGTCATATCTCTATGCACTTAGTAAGTAATAATAGCATTTTCGTTCATCCACAAATGCATCTATGCAATTATGACATGAATAATAACAAAAAGAACAACACTACTCATAATAGCCTTGTAAGTAATACATTCTATTTTATGCTACGAATAGTGGATCCCAAACAAAATGGACGGATTGTCATGCCTCAGAATATAAATTTGATGCAGTTGATCATTTGAATGAGCAGTTACTGCATTTCTTCTGCACGGTATATAGTGGTGTTGCGGCAGAGCATGCAATTTACATGCATTTTAAAAATCCTTCTTTGAGGTGCTTTCAGCGCTACTCAGCTAACAACATCATCTCAAGACGCTTCCGTGTGTTAACTGATCACAACATATTACATATTACAACATATTATCTGCGGCATGTTAAGGGGATAAAAGATCTTGGAGTGATTTTTTCTTCTAATTTAAATTGCGGACTTGCTATTATTTCAAAAAATTGTTCGTGGTCAAGCAAATTGTTCGCATCTCATTTCGGCGGTATTTTACAGCATTCCAGTTAGGCGCACAAGACACATTGTGTTATTTGCTCCCAAGAAAAAAAGCCGTCTCTTGCTGCGCAAGAAAGATTTCATACCAAGATGTTGTAATTTGACAAATTCTTTGTGTAATGACGATCTCTTTGTGAATAGCAACGCTTCCTTTAAGCGCATTTTGCTTTGTCGAATGTATTGAACTTTAGCACTTGTGTTTTATACCTTTTCTTTCCTTATGTATTTTCAATTGTTTTTGTCGACGGCTGTAATTGGCTTATTGCTGTAGCTGTTGTGATCAATAAAAATACATATCTTAATCCTCTACCACCGATTTCTAATGTCCATCTTCAAACTAAGTGGAATTTAAATTTCAAATTGTCATTTACAGTGACAAGATGACCGAGCTGTTGAAAATCAGAAAAAACATGATGGGAGCAATAGGAACATCAAAAACTGAGGGACCCAGGAGCCTCCCCAGGGTTTTCAAATGTGGAAAATAGACACAATTGAGTAATAGTCAATATTTTGACTTGGAGGAGTGGGGTGAAGGAAATGCTTGTAAATAAATATCTTCAGAAGTATTGATCATGTTGTAATTAAAGATTTTAATCTGATTGTAGACGAAGATCGAATTTCATCACTTGTATTGTCAGTGTGCAAATTTAGGAAACGATTGAACACGTTCGATTTCAATTCACATTCATTTCATAGTTTTGTGCGGAAGAAAGGCCCTTAAGCCAAGTATAGAAAACATCACATAATTGAGTTATACCTGTAAATCCAGCCAGATCCCAAATTCTTGCTTCTCATAATTTCGTTCAATTTTGTAATCCATCTTATAGATGCCACTGATATGATAATGTTCCCATTGGCCCCAGTTATACGTGTAGGTACTGAATGTGAAGAAGGTCTGCTCAATGCCTCCTCGAATCTGATAATGACAATTGTCAACGTTCAGAAAGACTGTGATGGATCTCCTGAAGATGCCATAGATATCAGTATCAAAGCAGCAGATGACGCCGTTGCATGTATCGAAGATATCGCATCGAAGAACATTTTCGTCCAATTTCGGAGTGTTTTTGATTGGTTTACTGCAACTCTTGCGCCATCCATTGCTAGCCGGTGCAAAGGGAATTCTGGTTTTGTCACACTGATCCTTCGCGATAGCATCTTTGAGGTAGAAATCGTCCAGAAAGATGTCAACTCCCGAAGGTGTCAGAGGTGTGTTCTCGGCAATGCTGTGAAAAGCCATCCATTCCTTGATCGTAGAACTTGGGGTTGCTGAAAGTGTCAGAGCATGAGGATTCAGAGTCACTTGACCACCATGCGTGAGCAAATTGTCTATTTCTTAAAATACAACGTGAGGATGAAGTCATACATGACAATGGCTTTCACGAATAGACAATGATGACAAAGGAGATGAATCCATAGAAAGAGAACGTTAATAGATATCATGTACATCATTTAAACTATTGAAAGAGGTGATTGATAGTCAAACTTGCGAACGCCGCCATCAAGAGCGACTGCCTGGTTCGAAAGACAACCGATATCTTCATTAGAAGTACCATAGAAAGAGAACATTGATTAAGTCATAGGACATCATTTCAACTATTGAAAGAGACGATTGATAGTCAAACTTACGAACGTCGCGCCGCCATCAAGAGCGACTGCCTGGTTCGAAAGACAACCGATATCTTCATTAGAAATACCATAGAAAGAGAACATTGATTAAGTCATAGGACATCATTTCAACTATTGAAAGAGGTGATTGATACTCAAACTTGCGAACGTCGCGCCGTCATCAAGAGCGACTGCCTGGTTCGAAAGACAACCGATATCTTCATTAGAAGTACCATAGAAAGAGAACATTGATTAAGTCATAGGACATCATTTCAACTATTGAAAGAGACGATTGATAGTCAAACTTGCGAACGTCGCGCCGCCATCAAGAGCGACTGCCTGGTTCGAAAGACAACCGATATCTTCATTAGAAGTACCATAGAAAGAGAACATTGATTAAGTCATAGGACATCATTTCAACTATTGAAAGAGACGATTGATAGTCAAACTTGCGAACGTCGCGCCGCCATCAAGAGCGACTGCCTGGTTCGAAAGACAACCGATATCTTCATTAGAAGTACCATAGAAAGAGAACATTGATTAAGTCATAGGACATCATTTCAACTATTGAAAGAGACGATTGGTACTCAAACTTGCGAACGTCGCGCCGCCATCAAGAGCGACTGCCTGGTTCGAAAGACAACCGATATCTTCATTAGAAGTACCATAGAAAGAGAACATTGATTAAGTCATAGGACATCATTTCAACTATTGAACGAGACGATTGATAGTCAAACTTGCGGACGTCGCGTCGCCATCAAGAGCGACTGCCTGGTTCGAAAGACAACCGATATCTTCATTAGAAGTACCATAGAAAGAGAACATTGATTAAGTCATAGGACATCATTTCAACTATTGAAAGAGACGATTGATAGTCAAACTTGCGAACGTCACGCCGCCATCAAGAGCGACTGCCTGGTTCGAAAGACAACCGATATCTTCATTAGAAGTACCATAGAAAGAGAACATTGATTAAGTCATAGGACATCATTTCAACTATTGAAAGAGACGATTGATAGTCAAACTTGCGAACGTCACGCCGCCATCAAGAGCGACTGCCTGGTTCGAAAGACAACCGATATCTTCATTAGAAGTACCATAGAAAGAGAACATTGATTAAGTCATAGGACATCATTTCAACTATTGAAAGAGGTGATTGATAGTCAAACTTACGAACGCCGCCATCAAGAGCGACTGCCTGGTTCGAAAGACAACCGATATCTTCATTAGAAGTACCATAGAAAGAGAACATTGATTAAGTCATAGGACATCATTTCAACTATTAAAAGAGGTGATTGATAGTCAAACTTACGAACGCCGCCATCAAGAGCGACTGCCGGGCTCGAAAGACAACCGATATCTTCATTAGAAGTACCATAGAAAGATAACATTGATTAAGTCATAGGACATCATTTCAACTATTAAAAGAGGTGATTGATAGTCAAACTTACGAACGCCGCCATCAAGAACGACCGTCTTGGTCGGACAAAATGGGATGAGATCATTTGTCAACAAAGGAATTGGCTTCAGTTCAGCTCCTCCGCAAATTGGCACCAATCCAGGATCGAGATACAAGCAGATCTTGTACTGAGCATTGACAATGAAATGGTTGATGGACAAGTCTTTCTGCACGGAATATCTGAAATGTATCATGGAGAGAACAGTTAGCTGGAGATGAGCTCATTGTGATGCATGGTTTCGTAAACGAGGAATATGTAACCATTTCTTCCACAAAACCTTAACCAACTAACACCTCATCGTTAAGGCCGCGCTTAACTTTGTTATACTACATGCACATGTGTATCACCAGTAAGAAATCTGCCACATGGTAGATCTGCTTTACAACAACTAAGATGCTACATGTGATGCTGAAGGCTGAGTGAAGCTTCATTGGTAGATGTGTGCAAAGTGATGCTGGTAGGGCCTACAGGCAGAATCAAGTAATGACGGGGAACATACAAACACAGAGAGAAGTTGATTTGTCTGCGAGTTGAGGTGAATCCATCTCTCTGTAAGTCCCTTTCCGACAATCTTGATAAGTAGAACACACAATGCCCCTCGTTATAGGTGTCCCCTAATTCCTTACGGAAACATGAGTTGCTTAAAGTCGGCCTATAAAGGCCGTGAGAATCTCTCGCCATCATTGAGACTGTGATCATTCTACATGAGCACATTATCCTCTATCCCCTAATCAAGGACGTGACAAAATGCCTTGGCTTATTGCAAGTAATCGAATAGTAAGGGAATGCCAAGTAGACTTGCCAAGCATAATAACTAATTATTTCCAATGAATTTCTGTCTTCAGGAAGCTATCTTCAGGGAACTTAAATGCTAGTGTTACAGATCTTAGTTATCTTATCATTGGCAAACAAATCTTACATAAAATTCAAATGCAAAATGATTACTAGAGAAGAGAGAATAGAAATTCTTTCAACTAGTCCATTCTCTTGTATTTCATGTTTTTTACTTCAATTTCTTATTCCTTTGTTTATCCGCATTGATATTGTTCTTTTAATCTCTTTGTATTACAAGTATAAAATCTCATTGTTATATTGTTTCCTTAATATATAGTTTGGATCATAGAAATTGTGTGTTGCGTGCACTCATTCCTTCAGTAAAGGCGGGTTATTAGAGAATTACCTCAACAACCGTAGCAGCTGAGAAGCACTTCGTACAACTGTAGACAGGGCAAATGTCCCCTATGACTATTGCTTTATAAAGTGTTCACTTGATACCTCTCTCCTGTCCCGAGTTGCTGTTCATTCTCCAATCCTATTGGCCCATTAGTGAACGTTTCCCTAAAATCGACCGGCAGCACGCATTTACAATACAACATTAGGGTACATTTGAAATATTACACATGTGCAATTGTCCATGCATACAATAAACCTGATTAATGCCATTACATGATAATACATTTCCATGGGCTGAAATTCTAGCATAAAAAAGCTAGCTTGATTAAACATATGAGGGAACATCAAAATATATTCTTCGAAAACGATAACTCATCGTCCGGAAGTTGGCACACAGTTTTTTTAGGAAACAGCGTCGAACCAGACAGAAACTTGTACTCCTTGGGTCTACCACAAAACTGTACGTCTGTCAAATCGCCAGTCTTTCATGAATAGTTTGGATAGAGCAATCCCATGTGGATGTACTTTATTTTATCATTTTCAGCAGTTCCAATCGCAATATTATTTTCCTGAGTTATTGTCTGTAGATAAATAGCACTTCTTCAACGGAAAAACAGGTCACGCTCTTTCATATGAATAATCGTTCCAAATGAAAGAAGTAGAAATGGATGCAAACATCTTATCCGGAGAGAAAATGATTGACATTTGTTGAAATATCTATGAAATGATGTGAAAGCATGGCCTGACACATAGATTGTCATACGAGTCAAAGAAAAGAGATTCTGAATGCAAACGTCAACTCCTATGATTTGAAATGCTTTCCAAACCACTCACAATTGAAAAAATGCCATTTTCATCTCTAGCAAACCGCGTTTGACAAAGTTTCTCTATTTGAAATACACGGGATTTTTCTATTACCCAACACAGGTGATCAGATGCGACAGACGTGTAGTGTTGTAGATGTTCTCTGTGTCATGCATCACCACGTTCCCTGCAAAACTTTGTGCTGGAATAATGGCAAACTGATGCTGCAAAAAGATCATAGTCTTAGGACAAAAATTTGAGAACAAAGAAGTGAGTCAAAGTTGTATTGATCTACACTGGCATTCAGAACATTGATGGGCATTATCTGAATGATAATGAATGATCCTTTGGTCCGAATCAGAGTTGCATGCGGGCCAGAATTGAGCGGCCCGACTCGGCCCGTTTTGTTCGGCCCGGCCCGTGGCCCGCAGTATTCGCTTTAGTCCGGCCCGGCCCGCAATAGATGGCCCGCAGCCCGTGGCCCGCAGTATTCGCTTTAGTCCGGCCCGGCCCGCAATAGATGGCTCGCAGCCCGTGGCCCGCAGTATTCGCTTTAGTCCGGCCCGGCCCGCAATAGATGGCCCGCAGCCCGTGGGCCGGCCCGTCCTGCTTGCAACTATGGTCCGAATACTAACGCACTTAATGTGATTCGACAATTCCATGAACAAGTATCACTGCATATTGCTGAGACTGCTACCATTTCTTTTATTCAACCTTCTCTTTGCATTCAAAAGGAATTTTGATATAATTGTAAATTGATTGTAAAGTTTTGATTTGTATCGATTTTTCATTCTTATTATTTCACTGAGTTCTGTAGAACTTTGCAGTGTTAATTGATTTCATTATCATCTTGACATCGTGTAATTCTCAGGTTTTAGATGTAAATGATGTCCATCAATGTTCTGAATGACAATGTACTTCAATGCAACTTTGATTCACTTCTTCGTTCTCAAATGTTTATACAAATTGGCGATCACAAAAAGACTTATGTGAGCGAAGATTTCTCAGTTCAGAAGTTTGAATTTACGAAGGCGACGGTTGAAGGCGAAGCAGAACGAGAGTCATAGATTATCGGTGCATTGGGAGTGCATCTCAGCACAGGCGACATGACTGTAGACATTTACGACAAACACTCACGCTAAAAGAACTGGATGAGGCTCAGTACCCAGCACCGTGCCTTTCACTGCTCCCCATTTGTAATCCACCAGACTATCCTTTCGAGAATATGTTCCAATAGAGGCATTGATTGTTAATTCGCAAGGATCGATGACAATGGAGACTGAGAAATTCTTGAACATGACCTGGTCAGTATGAGGCAGGAGAAATGGCAATCCTGTACAGCAGCGGATGCCATAACACGACTCATCGTACTGACAGTAAGAATATGTGTTGGCACGATCCTCCGGATCTTCAAATGCTTGAAATCCAACCGAAATATCGAAGAGGTCGATCCTTGACTTGCAATCTGTTGAAGGAAAGAACGTGAAACGAGACAGAGATCAACATAAACCTATCTATCATTGAATATGATATCTATGTATTGTATGCTCTGCTATGTACTCCTGACCGCAATGATATTATCATAGAAATGCCACAGTTAGAATGTTTGAATTCAGACAACAGTGACTACCAATCTCGGTTGCTAACACTGCTTTGTCTTTACATAGTAATTGTCAACGACTAACCGTTCACCAATGCCTGAGCATCGAGCATGACATTGCGGCATTGTTAAACGGGAAACATAGCAATTTTATGACATAGTAATCGGGTAGCAACTTTGATGCGGTTGTCTCTGGTTGGAAGCAAATATCTGTAATTGCAAAGTAACTCCGGCCTTGCTGTAGTCTTGAAGCAATGATAGATAGTTTTGAATGATTCCAATCCATGTCGCACATTAATATAATCCAGGGGGACCGCGCAGACACACTGTTAGATAGTGAGTTGTCAGTGACAAGCAAATTTCAATGGTTAGAGATTTGTTACCCTAACAGTGCTTCTGTGCGGTCGCCTCAGGAAGTCACAATTTTCAGGTCTACGGACAAATTAATTCTCAGGTTTTGGAAAGCCAATTGAAAGCTGTTAATGACAATCACTGGCCATGAGGATGTGGAAATGTTTCCAAGTCATCGTGCGTGTCCGTTTTCCGTACCAGGAATTGGAAGTTGAAAAACATACAATATTCGCTTTACAATAGGAAGCTAATTGTTTGCAATGTGCAAGCGTACGAGAATGAGATGAAAGTATTTGAAACATTGAATTGAAATAAATCATGAGAATGCCTTAGTGTCCGTAGGGAACACTGGCTTATCCATTGACGCCAACAAGCGCGCAACAAGAATGGTCTTCCTATTCACCACAATTTCTCACTCAGCATTCCATTTCTGTTAAAAGTGAATACTTCTCTTTGGGAAAAAATGTTGACAAGTAATTTAGAATTCAGTTGAAGTTCTTTCTGCATGTTCAAATCATTTAGTTCTCTAACGATAAGTACAGCCTTGAAACATTGCCTGATCATGAGCTTACCTTTGTCTGGAGGTGTTGGTAGAGTGCAGATACCATCAGGAAACAGCGTCTGTAAAGAGAAATCAACTTAGTCTTGTCATTAGTTCGCCTATATGAATATCGGTGCAATGATGATTCTACGCCAAAGATATTTAATTGTTATAAAAGGGCTAGATGAGAAATAGATGCCTAAATTTGAAGCCATTTTCGTACGGTCCTTATCGTGGCAAGAAAGCATTACGGCAATGGTGCGAAATTGCTGTTTTGTCGGCTGTGCGACGTGCAATGCGACAAAAAGCCTTGGAAATGGGCTACGATATAAAGCATAATTCACTGTTATTATATGGTAAGTTTCAAGAATATTCATTGAGTAGTATCCCTGAAAATATTTGTTGAAGATGAGAGCGGTAATACAGCAATTTAATGTAGTACTATCAATCCAGGTAGAAGGAAAAATATTGACATGAAGACTGATGAGTTATCAATTGATAAACACTCAACTCTCTCTCTGTAGAATTCATGTTATTAACAATTTCAGTGAGAATCCGAATATTACACTGAGGAATTGGCTATTAATAAGGCTCACCCACAGAATTAGATTGTTTAATCGCATCACTTTGCTAGAAGTACAAACTGATTCAAACAGGTGGCACATGCAGGAACTTAATAAGTGGGCAAAAAGAAAATTTTAATACCTTACAGAGATAGGAAAAATAGTCGTGCGTCGCTTGCGGATTGCTGTGAATTCCTTCAAAATGCTCCGTTTGCCACCACTCCTTCAGATTCGAAGAATTCAGATCATTGCGCAAAAGTTTTCTCGATAATGTTGGGCCCTCCGATTATTTAAAAAAAGTTAACAGGCGCATGAAAAAACGTTCACAAACTTCTCTGTAGAACTTGACATCGTCTGTGTCTCTTTGCTGTGTGATCCGGTTGATAACAGTCACTGAAACTTTGCACAATTTGGCGTGTTTAATGTTGAACTGGCTGCTCATTGTTCGATTGCTATGGTATTTAGTCAGCAGATTGTGCCATTTCAATAACGCTATATGTTCCACTGCTTCCCTTCTAGTCAAACGGAAGAAGAGACGACCTGTCTAATTCTGTGGGCTCACCCATGTCAATAACGCTCTGCGAGTTATTCATCAGGCTAAAACTACAATATGGATATGTGTGTTGCAAATAATTAACAGAAGGCATTTAGGGCCAACTGGAATCGATCATAGCACGTCTGTCAATGTCAAAGATGCTGTCAATGTGCATTGTATAACATACGTAGTATATATAGTTTGTTTTTATTTGCCTAAGCCAATTTTATTTCAAATTTTCTGATAGTTCGTATCTATTTTTTCTGTTGTATCATGCAATTACATATACACGTTAGATTATTGCCAAGCTGGGCACATCAACGATATACATGTACTGTACAACCATAGCCAGGCACCGTGCTTAATTACAAAGAAGCAATCTAACTGCATGATTACAAGTAAAGACACGGTTCATTTTTCTGTTCAGAAAAGTCATTGAGTCATGTATCTGGTGAATTGTAAGTGAATTTTACTCTGCTTTCATCTAAAAATGAAACAATTGGTTTTCATTTGTATTATTCCTATATAATATGTGCCCTTCAGGTTTAATAATCATTATTGACAGAAAATAATGCAATAAAGTCTAATTGAAAGTTTTGTATCGACAGTAGTCTTATTTACAACTGCGTTCCGCAAAACATCTGAAAAAGTAGAGTTATTGTTGCAATTTGGACGTTGTATATATAAAAATTTTCTTGATTTATCATTAAAATGCGTTTTAGGTCTGCAATTACTAAAAAGAGGCAATGAAAGGAAATATTTGTTACTCGCTTACAAACATTTTCAAATTCCTGCAACATCAGCTGATTTTCACGGGCTTCGTTGCACAGAAGGTAAATTACACGTCTGTTTCCTATCTATAGAAGGCAAATTATACGTCTGTTTCCTATCTATAGAAGGCAAATTATACGTCTGTTTCCTATCTATAGAAGGCAAATTATACGTCTGTTTCCTATCTATAGAAGGCAAATTATACGTCTGTTTCCTATCTAGCCCTTTATAATATTAAGTATAGTTGTTTTACACAAATTCAGTGATTATGCATGCCTATACTCTCTGTTTCAGATGATAATGACACGAAGAAACAAAGTGGACAAAGATTGAGAGTTCCACACGACTTCAGGTGTATGGGACAGCATCGTAACCGAATTAGTCTTGAATAGTTTTATCTTCTTTACAAAACGTTTAATCAAATTGAGAACGAAATTCTCAGGATAACCATTACTTTTAAAAATGTGTAGTATTTTTTGAATCTCATTATGGAAAATGTTCCAAGTACTCGATATAATATACGCACGATTAATCATACCTAATACTAGGCCAGACTGCCATTGTTTAGGGCAATTCGCTTCAAAATTTAATAAAAGTCCAGTATACGTATCTTTACGAAAAACACTAGTTTCTACAGTATTGGTCATATTTATATTAGCGCTTGTAGGTGATGTGATTACGTTTGTTCAGTATGTGAAATTTCTCATTTTGACTAGAAATCAGATTGTGTGATAAAATTGTGTACATGTAAGGTAATAAGAAACATACTTGGTTGAATTATTTTGTATTTGATTTTCATAAAGATGCACGTAGACTATCAAACATGGATAAATGTGCTTGTGCCTGCTGTATTGACCAGTTTCCATGCAGGCTGACGAAGCACCGGCCTCGTATGAGCAATATGCTGGAATATAAACTGTGTTCTAATGCACCTTTAGGACTAAATATTGTTAAATACTGACGATCCACTGAATAGCGCTACAATTCCTACGAGCAGGTATCCACTCGCATCGGTTGGTAGGAATATTTCATGTAAGGACGCATGTATAGTAGGCCCATCATGTTTATATTAGGCTGACTTTACACATCGACAGTGTTTTTAACTATTTTGTTGAACACGGCCTGACTAATGGAGAACAGGTAGCCGTAAAAGGGCATGTTATGACTTCCAATAGAGGAGGTAGCTCTGGTATTCGAAATTCAAATTTGCTGTATCTATAGAAGTCTGATATCACGGATTGCAGACCAACTTGGAATTTGTGGAGCGCTTTGCTTTAATTATCTAATAGCATACAGTACATGCTACCCAGAAGTTGTAAGTTCCATGGACAGATTAAGACCTGAAGTTTCAGTGGCATATAATGGTCCCTAACGTGCCAAGGCTTTCGGTCGGCAAATCATATGAAAGAGATAATTGGCTTACGGGAATTATTATGGGAAATAATCGCAAATTTTGAAAAGTCCTGCAAGAATGGGATGGTATTCGTTGTGGAATGGGATGGGAATGCTGCGGGAATCAGATGGGAATCCTGTGGGAATGGGATGGGAATGCTGTGGGAATGGGATGGAAATCCTGTGGGAAACAGACGGGAATCCTGTGGGAATGGGATGGGAATGTTGCGGGAATGGGATGGGAATGGGACGGACATATCCCGTCCCACCGCCTCGGTCTTCTATTGACTCAAGAATGACTTACGTCGATACCGTACTCCTTGAGAATGAGATTGAAGGCCGGCTGTGTCATCGTGGGGGTTTCTTGACTCATCTTCTCTAAGAAGTTGATAACAGTGCCTGTGCCCGGGAAATTGATCACCGTCTCTCCAACACACTTCTGGATCGGAAGTCGGAGATATTTGATTGGATTTGAGACAAGATTGCATTGAGTATCCGACACACAAATTGTGATAATAAGATTGAGGACATATTCCATTGTTTCATCGTCCTTATCAATCGTATAACTGAAGCAAAAATTGTGAAAGATGAAGTTCAGATATACGGGCAATGTACATTTCACACAAGGCACAGAAATCTCACATTTCACACAAGGCACAGAAATCTCACATTTCATACAAGGCACAGAAATCTCACATTTCACACAAAGCACAGAAATCTCACATTTCATACAAGGCACAGGAATCTCACATTTCACACAAAGCACAGAAATCTCACATTTCACACAAGCCACAGAAATCTCACATTTCACACAAGGCACAGAAATCTCACATTTCATACAAGGCACAGAAATCTCACATTTCATACAAGGCACAGAAATCTCACATTTCACACAAGGCACAGAAATCTCACATTTCATACAAGGCACAGGAATCTCACATTTCATACAAGGCACAGAAATCTCACATTTCATACAAGGCACAGAAATCTCACATTTCAAACAAGGCACAGAAATCTCACATTTCACACAAAGCACAGGAATCTCACATTTCATACAAGGCACAGAAATCTCACATTTCATACAAGGCACAGAAATCTCACATTTCACACAAGGCACAGAAATCTCACATTTCACACAAGGCACAGAAATCTCACATTTCACACAAGGCACAGAAATCTCACATTTCACACAAGGCACAGAAATCTCACATTTCACACAAGGCACAGAAATCTCACATTTCACACAAGGCACAGAAATCTCACATTTCACACAAGGCACAGAAATCTCACATTTCATACAAGGCACAGAAATCTCACATTTCACACAAGGCACAGAAATCTCACATTTCACACAAGGCACAGAAATCTCACATTTCACACAAGGCACAGAAATCTCACATTTCATACAAGGCACAGAAATCTCACATTTCATACAAGGCACAGAAATCTCACATTTCATACAAGGCACAGAAATCTCACATTTCATACAAGGCACAGAAATCTCACATTTCATACAAGGCACAGAAATCTCACATTTCACACAAGGCACAGAAATCTCACATTTCACACAAGGCACAGAAATCTCACATTTCACACAAGGCACAGAAATCTCACATTTCACACAAAGCACAGAAATCTCACATTTCATACAAGGCACAGAAATCTCACATTTCACACAAGGCACAGAAATCTCACATTTCACACAAGGCACAGAAATCTCACATTTCATACAAGGCACAGAAATCTCACATTTCACACAAGGCACAGAAATCTCACATTTCACACAAGGCACAGAAATCTCACATTTCACACAAGGCACAGAAATCTCACATTTCACACAAAGCACAGAAATCTCACATTTCACACAAGGCACAGAAATCTCACATTTCACACAAGGCACAGAAATCTCACATTTCACACAAAGCACAGAAATCTCACATTTCATACAAGGCACAGAAATCTCACATTTCATACAAGGCACAGAAATCTCACATTTCACACAAGGCACAGAAATCTCACATTTCACACAAGGCACAGAAATCTCACATTTCACACAAGGCACAGAAATCTCACATTTCACACAAGGCACAGAAATCTCACATTTCACACAAGGCACAGAAATCTCACATTTCACACAAGGCACAGAAATCTCACATTTCACACAAGGCACAGAAATCTCACATTTCACACAAGGCACAGAAATCTCACATTTCACACAAGGCACAGAAATCTCACATTTCACACAAGGCACAGAAATCTCACATTTCACAGAAGGCACAGAAATCTCACATTTCACACAAGGCACAGAAATCTCACATTTCACACAAGGCACAGAAATCTCACATTTCACACAAGGCACAGAAATCTCACATTTCACACAAGGCACAGAAATCTCACATTTCACACAAAGCACAGAAATCTCACATTTCACACAAGGCACAGAAATCTCACATTTCACACAAGGCACAGAAATCTCACATTTCACACAAGGCACAGAAATCTCACATTTCACACAAGGCACAGAAATCTCACATTTCACACAAGGCACAGAAATCTCACATTTCACACAAGGCACAGAAATCTCACATTTCACACAAGGCACAGAAATCTCACATTTCACACAAGGCACAGAAACCTCACATTTCACATAAGGCACAGAAATCTCACATTTCACACAAGGCACAGAAATCTATCATCAACTTACTTGACAGTCACATACGGTCCAACTTGTAGCCAATACGGTTCTCCGAATGGATACGAGAAGCTGATATGTTCAGTGAAATACTTCCCCTCAAAGCCCACATGGAACTCATATTCACAGGGATTGACGTCAATGTAAACTCGCAATGGTTTGGATTCTTCTAACTTGGGATTGCTGAAATCAATGCACGCTTCAACTCTGTCACAAGTAGGACTGACGTTCAGAATTGCGATGTTCGATGTTCCATTGTTCTTGATCTGAAAAGTAAAGTAAAGCGAAGTTCTCACATAGAGGAATGAAGCCTCCATAAGATTCTGTTCTACATTTGAGCTTTAAATTAACAAGACATGGAAGTACGAGTACAGTTCACGTGCAGTTCCGTCACATACTGCGGAGTTCACTTACCTCACGTGCAGTTCCGTCACATACTGCGGAGTTTATTTACTTCACGTGCAGTTCCGTCACACACTGCGGAGTTTATTTACCTCACGTGCAGTTCCGTCACACACTGCGGAGTTTATTTACCTCACGTGAAGTTCCGTCACACACTGCGGAGTTCACTTACCTCACGTGCAGTTCCGTCACACACTGCGGAGTTCACTTACCTCACGTGCAGTTCCGTCACACACTGCGGAGTTCACTTACTTCACGTGCAGTTCCGTCACATACTGCTGAGTTTATTTACCTCACGTGCAGTTCCGTCACACACTGCGGAGTTTATTTACTTCACGTGCGGTTCCGTCACACACTGCGGAGTTCACTTACCTCACGTGCAGTTCCGTCACACACTGCGGAGTTTATTTACCTCACGTGCAGTTCCGTCACACACTGCGGAGTTTATTTACCTCACGTGCAGTTCCGTCACACACTGCGGAGTTCACTTACCTCACGTGCAGTTCCGTCACACACTGCGGAGTTCACTTACCTCACGTGCAGTTCCGTCACACACTGCGGAGTTTATTTACCTCACGTGCAGTTCCGTCACACACTGCGGAGTTCACTTACCTCACGTGCAGTTCCGTCACACACTGTGGAGTTTATTTACCTCACGTGCAGTTCCGTCACACACTGCGGAGTTTATTTACCTCACGTGCAGTTCCGTCACACACTGTGGAGTTTATTTACCTCACGTGCAGTTCCGTCACACACTGCGGAGTTTATTTACCTCACGTGCAGTTCCGTCACACACTGCGGAGTTCACTTACCTCACGTGCAGTTCCGTCACACACTGTGGAGTTTATTTACCTCACGTGCAGTTCCGTCACACACTGTGGAGTTTATTTACCTCACGTGCAGTTCTGTCACACACTGTGGAGTTTATTTACCTCACGTGCAGTTCCGTCACACACTGCGGAGTTTATTTACCTCACGTGAAGTCCCGTCACACACTGCGGAGTTCACTTACCTCACGTGCAGTTCCGTCACACACTGCGGAGTTTATTTACCTCACGTGGAGTTCCGTCAAGAGTCTGGCATTTCATCATTTCCGTTTTCAGTTGATTGAAAACGTTTGTCTTCGATGTCAAGTCTCCCGTTAGAGTTCCACCTCGACCCAGCGCTGTGAAGGCCGTCTTCAAGCCATCTATGGTGGACCGCATCGCTGTTACGCATGGTGGATCACCAGACAGCTGGGTAGAATTCAAACCCAATAGATTCTGAAATAAACGCGACAATCTGAAGTTCATAGGCTCCACACGAAACTGCGTGATATCAGCATAAGTCTGCAGTCCACACTAGGGGTCTCGTTGATGTCTGAGATGGGCACTCGAAAAACATTAGACAAATAGGTGCCAACCATTGAGATAGGATTTTCTATCTGATATCTATGGTCCCAACAACAGCGATAGTTTTGCTGCTCTACTGAAATCGTACAGTGATTGAATTGCTCTCCCTTTCTCTAAAAGAGCAGAAATCACTGCATTTTATTGCTAATGAAATCAAGCAGTAGTATGAATAATTCTTATTTTATACATAACACTCAAATACATAGAAATAGATAACAATAAAATCTCTAGAATGGAAATGTACATGTTGCATCGAATACAATTTTCAAGCACTTTCACTTCAAAACACTTGTTGGCAACTGCATGATTGGATGAGAATCAGTCACAAGTGTAATTCTTAGTTTTTCATTGGTGATTCATGACCCAACTTGGTTCTCCCAACTCCTGCGACCTTGAGTAAATTTCCATTCTAGTCAACTTCAGATAAAGAATCTATTTCTATGCTCCAGTAGGTGATTTTCGGAAAATACTCGAACTGGAAAGTAGGCGCTTTGTTGTAGCAGACGTTTCGGTGGCCTGGCTGATGTGCCAACCTTGATTACTGCCGAATATAGAGCTCTATTGACTTAAAGCATTGTATGTCATGCATATGAAGACGTTCAGAACCGACTTGTCTCAGTACAGATGATTTGTTTAATTTTTCGTAGCAACCACGGCCTGAATTCCTTTAATGTCTTCATGATTCCTTAAGATGCAGACTGTCGGAGGTCTTTTCCTATATCCTGAATGTAGTGGCAATGAGTAGTATATTTAGGTGATAAGTAGTAAGTGTTAGCATGTCTCAAAACAAATTTCTCAATGTCTTCTTCCATTTCATAACGCATTAATTCTTAGATGAACGCATACAAGAGAGAACTATGTTGTCTCATGGCCTCATCTGTTCACTACGGTGAGATACAACAGTACTGTACAAGTATCGATCAACCGTCGATAGATAAAACGTCAGAATACAATTCATCAGTACACAGGCATTATCGCAGTAAGCTTCATGAGTGGAAACAAAATAAAATACACAAAATTCTACCATACTGTTAAGTAAATAGAAGTAATATAGCCTGCTCCAGAGATGTTCTTGCTATTCTTGCTACCTGGAAGCCTTGGTGTTCTGTCAATGTCGACCGGTGCTCACAATTGCTCAAATGACGAATAATGGCGGACACGGGTGGTTGCTTGGATCTCGGTCTGGTGGTCTGAAGTATTTTACTTATTTGCCTGTGATTGTTCACACGTTTAATTGACAATGTGACCTTCCAAAACAGTATTATCTTTCTGCGAGCAATTGTATGGGAAAAGTAAAAAGTAAGTGATACAGAAGGATCCTATTGGATTTGTGTCATGCATGTACTTGAAGTCAAATGAAAAATCTCTCAAATACTACTTATCACTCACTTTGACAGTATTGTATATAAACGCTAATGTTTTAAGAGTGTGAAATTAAACTTGCATGAACTCCAGAATGCGTTGAGTTGCTCACACTTAAGAGATAGGTTTGGCGGCCACAGGTTGACAATGTTATATTTATATGCCTATTTGGAGGTCAGCAATGATCCAACTGGAGGTCGCGTAAGTGATCATTGCTGATCCTTGGATCATTGCTGACCTCTAAATAGGCATATATAATTACATTGTTCAGGTTATCTGTGGTACTTTTCAGAACTATGCCCAGTGTGATGTATCATGGACGCCTAGATATCTGAAGCACCATATTTCATTTCATTTCATTCTGCGTCAATTAAGATCTAGCTTATGTGTGCTTCATATATCTAGGCATCCATGGATGTATCAGAGTTATCGGTAAAATTTTATAGAGGTTCAATTGATAAATCTATGGTATAATTTCATGACCGCTTTTTTCATCATAGTTGACCGCTTATTAGCAAATAGTACCATAGATAGTCTGAACAATGTATCCAACTCCGTACCACAACTTTGATTCTCGAAACTTCATTCGACTGTACACTGACCAGTCAGCTAAAGGCTTTGGACATTAATGAGCATGTATTTACTTTGATTTCATGTCAACGAAAAGATCAATTTCTACCGCATTAAGAAGATTACCTTCATGATTTGCGCTTGTTTCGCTGCTTTCTCCTTCTGTGTTTCCGCCCCTATCGGAGCGCCTTCAACCTGCTTTACTGGCGGAGAATTCAAGAAATTATTCCACATACCTCTCGGCCAGATGAGAGTACCATCCTGTCGACAGGCTGGAACCGCCATCATACCATTCTGGAGAAGCCAGTATTTCTTAGCCAAACACAACTTAGTATTGTTGGGGTTACACAGTTGTATGTAAACCGATAATGTTATCTGGTTCTCCGTTTTCACGATTGTATAGCTAAAATGAAAATATTTGAAGATAAATTCACATATACAACTTGACACATACGTGTATGCAGCAGACACCAAAGCTATTGGATCAACAAGTTATGTAGCTGCAATAAGAACAAAGCAACCCTGAATGCTTTGATCATAGAAATCGGATTCGTAGATGCTATCTTACCATAAGAGGGACCGTGGAATATCTACGACATGTAAAACCACAGAATTAGATTGTTTAATCGCATCACTTTGCTAGAAGTGCAAACTGATTCAAACAGATGGCACATGCAGGAACTTAATAAGTGGGCAAAAAGAAAATTTTAATACCTTACAGAGATAGGAAAAATAGTCGTGCGTCGCTTGCGGATTGCTCTGAATTCCTTCAAAATGCTCCGATCGCCACGGTTCTTTCAGATTCGAAGAATTCAGATCATTGCGCAAAAGTTTTCTCGATAATGTTGGGCCAGCCGATCATTTAAAAAAAAGTTAACAGGCGCATGAAAAAACGTTCACAAACTTCTCTGTAGAACTTGACATCGACTGCGTCTCTTTGCTGTGTGATCCGGTTGATAACAGTCACTGAAACTTTGCACAATTTGACGTGTTTAATGTTGAACTGACTGCTTATTGTTCGATTGCTATGGTATTTAGTCAGGAGATTGTGCCATTTCAATAACGCTATATGTTCCAATGCTTCCCTTCTAGTCAAACAGAAGAAGAGACGACCTGTCTAATTCTGTGTGTAAAACGGCAGCAGAGTGAATTCAAATCATGGATATCTGTGACTGTATAGTTGATGTTGCATGTTCACAGTGGGAACCAGGTCGGGGTTTTCTTCCCACACCCAGGCCACTAACTTCATGTTTAAGACCCGGGCCCCACACGAATATTACGTGCCCACACGTAGACGTGCCCACACGTCTTATTGAAATTTTCTTTTTTTTGCTCTTATTTTATTCGGCATGCTGGAATATCGTTCTATGAGGATCTACAAATGGTTATGAAGACCGATCATTGAAAATTAGAGACTGATATTCATAAGTCTGTGATCGCAGGCTTAGCATGTATAATTTTCCTTCTACAACCTTTGTTGACGGTCAGTTTTCATTTATATTTAAACAAGAACATATCTCAAAGGTGAATTTTACAATGCGCAAACTTACTCCAAGTACATCATGGCCTTTAAGTTCCAAGACAATGATTTGTTCATCGCCTCTCGACCCTGTATGCCTGAAAATAAACATTTTCATTTCACCTTTGACTGAAAAATATGCATTTCAGCAGATAAATGCTCACAATCTGAGAGCGCTATTCAAATGCCTACTAGTGGTGCTGTTCCATATAATTCACAGTCTTTCGCAACTACACAATAAACTAAGAAATAACGGTGTCTTTGGGTGTTGGTATTTTGAATACATGGCAATCCTACGACGATGCGGCCAGAAACGGTATTGCCTGATTGCAAGGGACTTGGCTTGACGGAGAGTGATGCTGCCAACTGCGAATTGTGGAGAAAGTCCATTGGAAAAACCCGTTCTCCTCTACGAAGAATGTAAAACGAAAAATTGAAAATTGAAGCAACATAGCTTCATAACAATTGGATATCTATTTCAATTAAAAGTCTTAAAATCAGCACATTCAACGATTGTGTAGCGGCATCACTAACATCAGGCTTTAACCGCTTTAGAAAGTCGGAGTCATTGTACGAATTTCCGAAGAAGACGAGCATATTAAGTCTGTGAACGAGGACTTTCTATGTTTTTAAGACTGATATCTGTGATATAACTTAATTCAAATGCCGTCAGATTACATTGTCGTTTAATAACGTGTAGTAATGAATGAATAATGTGCCACTGTATTACAAACAGGTATACGAGCGTATTTATAACTAATGTCCAGGAAAGAGTGGAATGTGATAAGCAATGCTGTGAAATCCGCCTGCATTGATAGTCACGTCATCTTACCGATATAAACATCTTGTATAGAGATGGGTTTGATTTGCCACAGCGTTCTCACAGAATCAGACCATTTGGCGGTGAACTTCATGGTACATGGATCCACCAGAACGTTCACTTTGATAGTTGTTTCCAGGAATAAGGCGGAAACAGTCAAACAACATGTTACTCCCAAGCATTCACCATCATATGAGCAGTATCGCTTCTTATCGACTGGCTGCATCCAACCAAGCATAAGGCACTCTGGAAGAGAAACACGAATATTAGAAAATCTTGAGAGGAAGACACTACACTCTGCTTGGTTTTCTGTATTTCAATTCATTTCTAAATTGATTCCATTCTATGCTTGTCGTCTGTGAGAGTATAATGTCAGGTCGCTTCATTGAATTACTGATATATTGGTATTAGTAGTTTGAATTGACGGTCAATGCTGTGTTGTCTTGGGGGATGAAGCCATCTGATTGAATTACTTGGATTCTTTAATTGAGGACTTATGTCATACTGTCGTCCGTCGATAGTTTAGTTGGTGGAGCGTTGGCCAAGAATGCCATAGGTCGGTGAATTGCAGTCACCAAGACGTGCAGCTATTTTCCGTCTAATAAATCTTCACTGAAGTCTCAGCATCGCCGTCTGTTTGGTGAGTGGTCTCCAATCACTTCCTGTCCGCGAGGCAGCGTCCACAGAGCCACTACTGCAACCACAGAATTGAATATTTTGTTTATCTGCTTCGGTTTGCTAGAAGTGTGATTAATACGAAATGGACGGCACCTCGAGGAACCTATTAAGTGGGCAAAAAGGAATTCCTAATACCTTACAGAGATAGGAAAAAGTCGTGCGTCGCTTGCGGATTAATGTGAGTTCCAGAAAAGTGCTTCGATTGCCAAAATTCCTTCAGATTCGAAGAATTCAGATCATTGCCCACAAGTTTTCTCCATAATGTTGGCCCTTCCGATCATTATTAAAGAAAGTAGCAGGCGTACGAAAATTAGTTCACTTGATGTTTTCACATCCTCTCCTCGGCATTGCTCACTGTATAGTGCATACATTGAATCGAGGCCAGGCATCGATGTGTGTTTTGGTGTGTGCGAAGTGATATCACAGCACGCACGCATCTCTCACTGGCTCTGGTGTCCTCTGCTGACAGCTTATTATTTGTCATTTCCAATAGCAAGCGATACACGAATTATCCATTCGAGAAGGAGCAAGTTGTCTAATTCTGTGATGTGCCATTTCGATATTAAGGTTACATACAATTCTTCCTTTCTAGGAAAGCGAAGCGCGCGCAGATGAATCTAATTCTGTGACTGCAACTCTCACATTCTTACTTCTACAACTTTGAATGCATTCACGGATAGTAACTGCATGATCAGCATGTCTGTACTTTGAAAGTCCAAGTCGAAGGCGAGGCAGACATCTATGCCTCCACCAATTATTACCAATGCACGAAAGCTATGTATCATCTTGAAGTCACAAGAACTCCCAGTGACTTATTCCTACGATGAGAGAAAAGTTTGCACTTCCACAGACTGGAAAATGCTTCTCAATATGTCAAAGCATGGAATTCGATAGAGATAGGACCAGTAAGTTTCTTTTGAATAATGACGTTTTGCTCTTAATAACCACATTTGGTGGCAGGTGATCAAGTCAAGATGTGATGGAGAAACTTTCTCTCCTAGACAACATGAGCGACAGCATCATCTCAACACTTACTTGGATCTGCATCCGTTAGACGATTCTGAAGCTCCACCAGCGTACCGTTGGTATCCAGATTTTTCCGAAGTAATAATTTCTTCAAATCTTCAAGCTCCAAACTCATCGGGTTTGTACAGGGATAATTTGCAATCAATGTCTACAAGACAAGTTCTAATCAATTCTGTAATGATCACAAGATGATTTCTGCACTTACTCGAATGACCTTTAAAACCTTTCCCAACTCAGTTAAGGTTCTGTCCATTCCCAATAAGCTTAGAAGATTGACAATTGTTCCAATCCGTTTCTTGGTGATGTCAAGGAAGTCTTTGATCATCGCCAACCCTTTTTCCTTCACTTCTTGCATTGAGGGCAGTGCGGCCATCGCCTTGTCTTTCCAAGCTGAGAAAATGAAATAATGTTGAACAAGACATTTAACGTTTCATGATTATTCAACATAATCGAACGCGTCATGGTAACTGCGACCTTGGTAGAGATCCTCATAGAAATTCATCGGTGACATTCACAGTTCACAGAGCGCGTGATGTACAACACCACCTGACGAGGGTTTCAACATGGATTTTTATGTAAGGATTTCATGTGATTAGCCGGGATAGGAGGGGTGACTAACCGATGAATTGGCCGAGGACACAATTAGTTATCACGAGATATCGTTGCTTATCACATGTAATTCACGACGTTCCCCCGCGTGTCACAAGAGGGGACTAGAAGGGGCCTTTCGACATTGCAGCTCTGGTGTTGGCAGTTTGATGTCTTCTTGTCATTGCCTTCCTTCACTGACTATATTAAGTTGATGTTTCGGGGATCCTGACAGCCGAATCGTAGCTGTTCGGACAAGCTATTTGAGCTTTCTCCCCTGTGGCATGCCTAATGTCCGACTACTTTTGAAATCTGACATAAATGCATAAGTTATCAACTATCACGATCAGATTCTCAAACTGCATTTTTCGAGCATGCGGTTGATGAAATTTAAAAAGCTGAAATTTACAGTATTTTTGAAGTCATGACTACAAATTACCTCGAAAGATGGCTGCAAAATAATCAACATTCTAAACTCGAACTCAATGAAAGGAAAGAGAATTATATTTTGACAATGGATATCTTTGTCTTACAATTACTGTCTTCTAGTCATACAAATGCAGCTACTTACATAGAGAGCGCGTGGATATATGAATGATCCAAGTTTTAAGAAATGCACAAAAAGTAATATCGCAGACAATTTTTACAGATCTAACTCATTCATGATAATACAGTCAATCTTGAGGCAACGATATCATAACGGCATCATAGATTTTCGGAGATCGCAATGTTATTTGGGCTAGCTATGGTTAGCTAGCTATAGCTAGTTAGTAATGACATAGACATATATAATACGTTACATTTTCCTCAATTACGCGACTTTATTCTGTACTTTGAGTTGCTCACGAATTGAATCCATAAGATGACATCCACATTTACTTACTTCTGTCATCCGTCTTCGGGTTGTCAATATCTTCCAATTTGTCTTGCAGTGCTTGTGTCTTCTCTTCTTCCTTCTTCTCGAAGTCTTCTTTCGCTTTCTTGAGTTTGTCAGTAGAGCCTGGTTCTTCTGCATCCGCGGCTTTCTCCGCAGCACCACCGGTCTTCTTGATATCATTTGCTGGAGAATAGAGCAAAAATAAGAAGATGAAAATAAATGCATGCTCAAAATGCGTCAGAGCGCTGGTAGGCCTACTGCCTCGTGAAGCCTCTTTGCGATGAGAAAACGTCGTTTATGTGTTTGCAGTGTTGCGGATACGCGATGGACCCACCAACGTCAATTACAACATCCAGCGCATGACATGACTTGGCAGACACCAATATCAGAGCATGATAGGATTAAGGTTAAAAATCATGGAAATTTATGAAGTAACACAGATCGCTTCAAAGTCTTTGCAAATTGTCAACGTTTTCGTGATCAAATGAGTAAAACTCGATGAGCAATTCATTCAATCCCGAATTCAAGCAATATATTGGAAGTCATTTTATTCAGTTTCACATAGACTTAGCCTATATAACATAGCACATATAGATTTCCATGGTTAGTACTGGTATTGTTTAATACCATAGAAAGTCATCATTGGGATGGATGTATTTCTAGCCGGTCAACAATCTCCCTTGTTTAATACCATAGAAAGTCATCATTGGGATGGATGTATTTCTAGCCGGTCAACAATATCCCTTGTTTAATACCATAGAAAGTCATCATTGGGATGGATGTATTTCTAGCCGGTCAACAATCTCCCTTGTTTAATACCATAGAAAGTCATCATTGGGATGGATGTATTTCTAGCCGGTCAACAATCTCCCTTGTTTAATACCATAGAAAGTCATCATTGGGATGGATGTATTTCTAGCTGGTCAACAATCTCCCTTGTTTAATACCATAGAAAGTCATCATTGGGATGGATGTATTTCTAGCCGGTCAACAATCTCCCTTGTTTAATACCATAGAAAGTCATCATTGGGATGGATGTATTTCTAGAAGGTCAACAATCTCCCTTGTTTAATACCATAGAAAGTCATCATTGGGATGGATGTATTTCTAGCCGGTCAAAAATCTCCCTTGTTTAATACCATAGAAAGTCATCATTGGGATGGATGTATTTCTAGCCGGTCAGCAATGTCCCTTGTTTAATACCATAGAAAGTCATCATTGGGATGGATGTATTTCTAGCCGGTCAACAATCTCCCTTGTTTAATACCATAGAAAGTCATCATTGGGATGGATGTATTTCTAGCCGGTCAACAATCTCCCTTGTTTAATACCATAGAAAGTCATCATTAGGATGGATGTATTTCTAGACGGTCAACAATCTCCCTTGTTTAATACCATAGAAAGTCATCATTGGGATGGATGTATTTCTAGCCGGTCAACAATCTCCCTTGTTTAATACCATAGAAAGTCATCATTGGGATGGATGTATTTCTAGCCGGTCAACAATCTCCCTTGTTTAATACCATAGAAAGTCATCATTGGGATGGATGTATTTCTAGCTGGTCAACAATCTCCCTTGTTTAATACCATAGAAAGTCATCATTGGGATGGATGTATTTCTAGCCGGTCAACAATCTCCCTTGTTTAATACCACAGAAAGTCATCATTGGGATGGATGTATTTCCAGCCGGTCAACAATCTCCCTTGTTTAATACCATAGAAAGTCATCATTGGGATGGATGTATTTCTAGCTGGTCAACAATCTCCCTTGTTTAATACCATAGAAAGTCATCATTGGGATGGATGTATTTCTAGCCGGTCAACAATCTCCCTTGTTTAATACCATAGAAAGTCATCATTGGGATGGATGTATTTCTAGACGGTCAACAATCTCCCATGTTCAATACCATAGAAAGTCATCATTGGGATGGATGTATTTCTAGCCGGTCAACAATCTCCCCTGTTTAATACCATAGAAAGTCATCATTGGGATGGATGTATTTCTAGCCGGTCAACAATCTCCCTTGTTTAATACCATAGAAAGTCATCATTGGGATGGATGTATTTCTAGCCGGTCAACAATCTCCCATGTTTAATACCATAGAAAGTCATCATTGGGATGGATGTATTTCTAGCCGGTCAACAATCTCCCTTGTTTAATACCATAGAAAGTCATCATTGGGATGGATGTATTTCTAGACGGTCAACAATCTCCCCTGTTTAATACCATAGAAAGTCATCATTGGGATGGATGTATTTCTAGACGGTCAACGATCTCCCTTGTTTAATACCATAGAAAGTCATCATTGAGATGGATGTATTTCTAGCCGGTCAACAATCTCCCTTGTTTCATACCATGGAAAGTCATCATTGGCATGGATGTATTTCTAGCCGGTCAACAATCTCCCTTGTTTAATACCATAGAAAGTCATCATTGGGATGGATGTATTTCTAGCCGGTCAACAATCTCCCTTGTTTAATACCATAGAAAGTCATCATTGGGATGGATGTATTTCTAGCCGGTCAACAATCTCCCCTGTTTAATACCATAGAAAGTCATCATTGGGATGGATGTATTTCTAGCCGGTCAACAATCTCCCCTGTTTAATACCATAGAAAGTCATCATTGGGATGGATGTATTTCTAGCCGGTCAACAATCTCCCTTGTTTAATACCATAGAAAGTCATCATTGGGATGGATGTATTTCTAGCCGGTCAACAATCTCCCTTGTTTAATACCATAGAAAGTCATCATTGGGATGGATGTATTTCTAGCCGGTCAACAATCTCCCTTGTTTAATACCATAGAAAGTCATCATTGGGATGGATGTATTTCTAGCCGGTCAACAATCTCCCTTGTTTAATACCATAGAAAGTCATCATTGGGATGGATGTATTTCTAGCCGGTCAACAATCTCCCTTGTTTAATACCATAGAAAGTCATCATTGGGATGGATGTATTTCTAGCCGGTCAACAATCTCCCTTGTTTAATACCATAGAAAGTCATCATTGGGATGGATGTATTTCTAGCCGGTCAACAATCTCCCTTGTTTAATACCATAGAAAGTCATCATTGGGATGGATGTATTTCTAGCCGGTCAACAATCTCCCTTGTTTAATACCATAGAAAGTCATCATTGGGATGGATGTATTTCTAGCCGGTCAACAATCTCCCTTGTTTAATACCATAGAAAGTCATCATTGGGATGGATGTATTTCTAGACGGTCAACAATCTCCCTTGTTTAATACCATAGAAAGTCATCATTGGGATGGATGTATTTCTAGCCGGTCAACAATCTCCCTTGTTTAATACCATAGAAAGTCATCATTGGGATGGATGTATTTCTAGCCGGTCAACAATCTCCCTTGTTTAATACCATAGAAAGTCATCATTGGGATGGATGTATTTCTAGCCGGTCAACAATCTCCCTTGTTTAATACCATAGAAAGTCATCATTGGGATGGATGTATTTCTAGAAGGTCAACAATCTCCCTTGTTTAATACCATAGAAAGTCATCATTGGGATGGATGTATTTCTAGCCGGTCAACAATCTCCCTTGTTTAATACCATAGAAAGTCATCATTGGGATGGATGTATTTCTAGCCGGTCAACAATCTCCCTTGTTTAATACCATAGAAAGTCATCATTGGGATGGATGTATTTCTAGCCGGTCAACAATCTCCCTTGTTTAATACCATAGAAAGTCATCATTGGGATGGATGTATTTCTACCGGTCAACAATCTCCCTTGTTTAATACCATAGAAAGTCATCATTGGGATGGATGTATTTCTAGCCGGTCAACAATCTCCCTTGTTTAATACCATAGAAAGTCATCATTGGGATGGATGTATTTCTAGCCGGTCAACAATCTCCCTTGTTTAATACCATAGAAAGTCATCATTGGGATGGATGTATTTCTAGCCGGTCAACAATCTCCCTTGTTTAATACCATAGAAAGTCATCATTGGGATGGATGTATTTCTAGCCGGTCAACAATCTCCCTTGTTTAATACCATAGAAAGTCATCATTGGGATGGATGTATTTCTAGCCGGTCAACAATCTCCCTTGTTTAATACCATAGAAAGTCATCATTGGGATGGATGTATTTCTAGCCGGTCAACAATCTCCCTTGTTTAATACCATAGAAAGTCATCATTGGGATGGATGTATTTCTAGCCGGTCAACAATCTCCCTTGTTTAATACCATAGAAAGTCATCATTGGGATGGATGTATTTCTAGCCGGTCAACAATCTCCCTTGTTTAATACCATAGAAAGTCATCATTGGGATGGATGTATTTCTAGCCGGTCAACAATCTCCCTTGTTTAATACCATAGAAAGTCATCATTGGGATGGATGTATTTCTAGCCGGTCAACAATATCCCTTGTTTAATACCATAGAAAGTCATCATTGGGATGGATGTATTTCTAGCCGGTCAACAATCTCCCCTGTTTAATACCATAGAAAGTCATCATTGGGATGGATGTATTTCTAGCCGGTCAACAATCTCCCTTGTTTAATACCATAGAAAGTCATCATTGGGATGGATGTATTTCTAGCCGGTCAACAATCTCCCTTGTTTAATACCATAGAAAGTCATCATTGGGATGGATGTATTTCTAGCCGGTCAACAATCTCCCTTGTTTAATACCATAGAAAGTCATCATTGGGATGGATGTATTTCTAGCCGGTCAACAATCTCCCTTGTTTAATACCATAGAAAGTCATCATTGGGATGGATGTATTTCTAGCCGGTCAACAATCTCCCCTGTTTAATACCATAGAAAGTCATCATTGGGATGGATGTATTTCTAGCCGGTCAACAATCTCCCTTGTTTGATACCACAGAAACATGTAATATTCCTACATGGATTGTCTTACCTGTCTGTGATTTCTTGTTGGCATTATACTTTCTCTTGACTGCATCTTTGGCTTGACCTGCCAATCCAACGATTGTTCCAGCCTTCTTCACTTGATTCTGCAAAACATCAATGTCAACTGACAGTAAAGAACAATTGTGAAAGTTAGCTTCTCTACCTGCTCGAAGTTGGTTATATCTTGTTTTCTACGCAATTTCAGGTTAAATTTCTTATGTCAGATTTGATTTCAGTAGAAACAAGGCTGAATTCAGAATATCTTTGGAATGATTTCAAACTATGTAAAGTTGATTTCATTGATATCTTATTGATGTAATAGTTGATCAATGCAATTACATTACATTCTATACAAATCATGCCAACTCAATGGAGTCTCGTGGAAATTTAGCATATTACATACCTACATTTTTACTTCATTAGTTAGCAGCTGGAAGAATTCTAATGTTACATAATATTCCTCAATCAGATCTTTTCGATTTAAGTGTATGTCTTGTTGGCAGCCTCTTGAAGAAGCTCCTTGAATTTCGCATTATTGTCGGCTGATGTGTGGGAAGACATGCGTATCAATGAATATAGCTATCAACTGGTCATCTACTGTCTACTTCAAAATGAGTAGTAGTAGAATTGTTTTATTTCTTTCAAGTGAAAATCAATCAATTACAAAGTGAGTTGAGAAACTTTTCATGGCTAAAATCTTGAAAGATACAATAATAATGTCATTTGCTTAAAAGGCAAGTGGTAAAAGGTGATTGCCTTTTGACAGTTCTGCAAAAGGGTACACATAGCTTCTTACTTCTGGAAGACAGCACAGGAGGAAAGAGTGCATGTAAAATGCGTTTGTCGTAAAGTATTGAACGAAAAGTTTCTTTACTGGTACATTAAAACCTTAGAATAATTTGAGAGTAGGTGATGGATTCGTATGCGTCTATTCTCTCCTTCAATGCGAGGCCTTTTCCACCGTAATCAACGGCAATCGTTGGGCACTTAGACTCGTACTATATTTTAGAATATCTTCCAAATGTCGCATCCGTGTAGCATTGATTGAATTTCTGTGGCCCGACGCATGGTAATGTGAATATCTAGGAAGTAGATGTTCCTGCACCTGCTAATGTCATAATTCCTCCCATAGCTGTAATATCTAGGTTCTCGTAAATGATGCTATTTTTGCGATCGGACATTGAAGATATCAAAACTCGCGGAATGACCCCGAAGCCCTCAGGGTCTCTACAGGATGTACACACAACACGACGGATCACACGTCCTCCACATTGCTGAAGACCTCACACTACACGCAAAACAGCTTTTAAACAAAGCAAAATGCTAACATCATCTTCTTCATCTCCTCACGCAGCAACCACCACGTCTCAGACAACAAAAGCCGCAATCTTCACCACTGGGAAGTAAACCTCACTTCTGCCTATACAAAGCACAAACACGCACCCACCACGTCGGCAGGAATCTAGCGCACAGACAAAACAACAAATATCATCAACGCAATTCCCGCAACAGCTAACAAATCAGAACAACACTCGACGGATGCACATGCAGAACACTGACACAACTCCACATCAACAAATCACCCGTCTGTCCCCTCTTCACCACCTTATCCCTCCGAAAAACACAAACACGCACCCACCACGTCGGCAGGAATCTAGCGCACAGACAAAACAACAAATATCATCAACGCAATTCCCCCAACAGCTAACAAATCAGAACAACACTCGACGGATGCACACGCAGAACACTGACACAACTCCGCATCAACAAATCACCACCTTATCCCTCCGTAAAACACAAACGCACACCTACCACGTCGGCAGGAATCTAGCGCACAGACAAAACAACAAATATCATCAACGCAATTCCCCCAACAGCTAACAAATCAGAACAACACTCGACGGATGCACACGCAGAACACTGACACAACTCCACATCAACAAATCACCACCTTATCCCTCCGTAAAACACAAACGCACAACACAAAACACCTATTTTCCTGCGCACACATACACACAACGCTCACACCGTGGGACCTGTATGTTGCCCTTGTTAGGTGTGCGGAGTTCATCACCTTCTGGCCAGCCCAACACCTGACGGCTCCTGGTCCCCCCCCCGAATTCCTTTCACGTATGAGGGAGAAGGCTTACCATCCAGACGAATTTATAATCATCACATTTGCTTTTCCACATTGGGAGTTCCGGCAATCGGGATTCAAGGAAGCGGGTCGGATCGATCACTTGCCAAACGTAGTTTGGAGTAAGGCTCATTCCTGACGGCATTTTCTTGGCATATTTCAACACGCTGAAGTGGATGTGTGAATTTTCCTCAGTGCACGCACTTCCTGAGGCTGTACCGATGACTTGACCTTTGTTGATCTCTCTTGATTTGGAGAAACGATACGCACTGAGCTGAGAGCCGAGACTTTCCATGCTGATACCTGTGCCTTTCTTCTTACCTCCGTATTTCCGGTTCGGGTAGACATTGTCGAGTACTACAGCATGATTCTTCAAAGATCCTGCCATAATCCGCATTGTCAACTGTTTCTTCCCAGTCCTCAATATCTTGCCAGCAAATGGGGCGTAGATTTTGCCTCCCTTTTCCACCAGGACGTCAACACCATCGATCGTGTACTCAGGAGCGGAATCAGACTGCAAGGGAAGGAATGTCATCATCTCGGTACACTTTTAATCAATTTTGGGGTCCTACTACCATGTGAAGATGAGATCTCCAACTTTCAAACTTTTAATGGGGGCTGGTGCTGTTCTTTGCGATGATCTGGTTCAAATCGCAAAGAATTTTATTTGAAACTTAAAAAGTTATCAAAATTCGCTGTGAAATCAGGGGAACCATTGAGGAATCACTGGTCAATTCGGGTTATTGCTACTCCAACTTTGGCCCACTATGGTTCCGATATCTATGAAGGTTTTCAATCCGTTCTTCGTCTCATCTGAACCGGCATTACCTGAAGTTTCTAAAACATTTCTGGGAAGTGGGCCAAAATCACCAAAAACCAATGGTTCCTCAAACTTTTGGAATATTTTTGAAAATTTGGTGGTTTCTAAACTTTAATGGACCCGCAGGCACACATCCAGTGCCGATATCGACTAGCAAAAAGTACTGGCATGTAGGCGAGACGCCACATTTTCATTTCAAAAAGTTCATAGAAATCGGACCAAGGTTCGCTTCTCAAAAATTCGCGAAAGTGCGTTCCGCCGCAATGTCTTCCTTACGTGCACCTCATAATCCGGTAGCCAGAACGAATTTCTGCAGGGAAAGGGGCTGAAGATGAATTTTCCTCAGAATGATGTACACTACACTCTATGCCTGTAGCGAATCTGCGCGTCTGCCGAGCTCTGTCTGGTTCATCTTCTTGTCATTCTTTGATTATGTGATTTTGCTCTGCCAGTGGCAGGTTGTCTGTGATATGATCGCGCTTACGAAAATACTCTTGAGGTTGAGCATGAAAGTAATAGGAACCCATCAAATTTCTCATTCAACAAACATTAAATCTCCAAGGCTGTCATGAGAATCTGTGAAATACTATCATTCCTTCTGCATTACAATCATGATCACTCAATTCCGTTGTAATTTCTACAGAACTACAATAATGTGCATATCTCACATTTGGTGACAATTCCGACTGTGTCCCCCTCGAGTTCATTTAATAAAATCGAAAGTGTATACACATTGGGGATTTAATAAATGCGGAGTTGCCACTCTACTTAATACACTTACTCTATGGGTGAAATGCACGAAGTACTTGGATTTGGGAATGCGGTTTGCAGATACACTTGGGCCCAAAAATACTGCTGTTATAAAGAAGATTAAATCATACACTTACTGAAAATAATCTTGCTGGCCAAAATCCAGCACCTGAGCAGGAACTGTCACTTTCCCGAAAAGTTCTCGAAAAGTTTTTATCAGCTTTGGCTCCAAATGCCTTTTGTATCCAATACAGTCCGAGATTGTAATAATACTTGATCTTGAGATAGGACCTCTTTATCTTCATGTACACTTGGAAAGCTTTGGAATATTTCGATAGGAAACGCCTTGCTATGAATTTGATGCCTTCCATCGGATTTGTGACGACTTTGAGAACTGTTTCTATTTCACCAACCATCCAACGTTTTAACTGCATCTGAAGCACAAAAAACAGGAACAGGTTTTTTGGAAACTTTCTTAATCGAAATTATTCACGAAATCTTCAGGGGCAGTCGTGAAGAGAGGAGAGAGAAGGAAGCTTGTCCCCTGTGCTTCGCGCACTGTGACACCGATCAAAGACAGTTCGAGGAGACTCCGGATGTTTTGAGAGTCTTCCTCGGTCCTCGAAAATTTTATTTGTGATTCTGTGAAACACGATGAGAAGCCATGCATGGTGAGCGAATTTCAGGAGTAGAATGATTCTATACAGTGGCGTGCGATGCGCAGAATCAGAATCTGATATTTTTTAAATGCTCATGCGATCAAAGTTAGACAAATTGTCCTTACATGTTATGACATTTATCATATTGGATATCGAAAACGGCGTTAACACAGGAGAAAATTCATGAAATTATCTTAAATTGAAATCCATCCTCCTTGACTTTTTAATGAAGTCATCAAATGATATTATAATAGAAAGAACCTAATTCTTGCATCATTCGATGGTTACACGTGAAGTTTTGTCAATAGACAGCAGATCTGGGTTTCAAAACCACAATGGAAAAATCGTCGTATCGACGAATATACGCTCTTTCGTCTTAAACGCTTCGGTCTTCATTCAAACTTCATTTGAAGTTCAAGTATCGTCCGCCCAGCTTCAATATTTGTTCGGCAAATATTCTGTCAGATAATGATCAGTGGCAATGTCCAATGTCAATTCTCTACATTGTACATCAGACTTTGTTCTTTTCTCCCATTACAAGTTGATAGATGACCAATATATAACACATCGGACCGGCTCATACAATGCATACACATGCACACAAGTCAGTCTGATGAGATCTGGTCTGTCCGCATTATTTTTCCTAAAGTGAGCGAATGCTGCCACTATTTCATTTCACAGGCTTATGTATAGGACTGTACGAGAAGGCAGTGTGCACAGATTGCGAGTTAGTCAATGCATCTAGATAGCACCAGTGAAAGCGGCGATGCCTCACCGTTGTTAAAGCTATATAGAAGTAATCTCCCTAATTGAAATAACTTTCCATTGGATTTTATACGATATTCAATCTTGGGAAGGATAAAAATGGTTAATTTACAGAATTTAAATGATGCATTCGCCACATGCACCACATCTATTGATCACACGCCACTGATTCTATACAAATATAAATGACGCAGCACACACGCATGACGAAAACGGTTCGATGAATAAAGAAATTAACACATGTGGAAAGTATGAGATGCTTTACAAATTAGCGGTGGTAAAGATAGAGTTTCCACGTATCCAGGCAGTAAATAAATTAAGAAAATAGCCTTCTTCGGATACTATTAGTTAATTAAAGTTGGCAGACGTTACGATATTACAGCTTTCTCAATGCCATTGAAACACAGAATGAGTGCAAGCATTCACAAGATTGAAATCAATAGTTAAAGTCAATACAACCCAGTATGTCACGTAAGCAGGTAGGCAATATATGGAAAGTTTACAACAATCTGAAAGCGAGCAAAAGTGAGGAAACGTCAAGTCAGAAGTAAACCGATAACGTAAACGTATGAAGAAAACAACATTAAAATATATTAAAATTGAAGAAATTAATTCGAAGTTTAAAAATAAAATTGCAATAAATCAAAACGAAAACAACAAAAGATAGGGGAATTAATTAAAAAAGGATCCAACATTGCTCAACTGAAAATCAAGCAATAAAAGAAATCACAAAAAACTTTCAAATAAAACATAAAAAATATTAATCCACAAGTGAATAATACAAACATAAAGTGCAACATTATTTATAACTTAAAAGCATTTTTCCTCCCATTTTAACCATTGATGATCTGCTAAACTTCTAAAATCAATCTTTCATCATATGAACGAGCACCTGAGTTCAGCAAACTCCAAGTAAAAGAAAGTTCACAGGTTGGATGTTCTAAAGTAATATGCTGAATAACTGCACTGGTTTTATTGTTTGTATTTGAGTCTTCCAAAATCCGATGACGCATGACTCAGCCGGTTTCACCAACATAACGTCAACTGCAAAGATTACAGATATCATTGAAATGGCCCTGAGACTGAATCCTCATTATTGGGAGAAATATAAATTACAGTCAAATTTCTTCTAAGCGACCACTTGGCGTTCCGGAAAAAGTGGTCGCTTAGAGGAATGTGATTTTAAATGAGCGATCATTAAGATTGTTTCAGCTTAAAGTTGATAAATATCAAACGCAGAAGTTTGTCAATAATACAACACATGTATATTGTTTAAGAACGAAGAAGTGATAGTTTCTTAAAAAAGTCATCAGTCATTGTTTGCTTCTTGCAAGATTGTTGCAAAAGTTTTTCAGTTTCGCACGTCAACCTTACACCATTATTGTTCGCGGATTGCATAAAGTATCTCCTCAATGTGTTCATAGCTTGAAAGGCTTCTTTTTTATTGACAGATAATTCATTTTCATTTGGATCGTCATCGTGTGTGTTGTCATTTTCAGATTCTTCATTTTCTTCATTTTCGATATCTTTTACGATTTCGACCGTGGGCTTTTCCCAATCGATGCGGCTCTCCCTGTTCATTGTTTCAACATTGCTGTCAACTGTCATCAGTTGATTGAAACTCACTCCAGTCACTTCTTTGCAAGCTTTCTCAATATCCGCCGATACTTCTTCATCTGCAGCCGGTTCCACTTCGCCGTTGTAAAAACATTTCTTTATACTGGATGCCTCAACGTTTTGCCATGCAGTTGCCACCCAATAAATGGCATCAAGAATGTTTGTCTTTCCCATGAGTTCTGCTCCAGTGCTTGTTTCGTCAGTCTCCATTAGAGAAATCATGTGGATCATTTGACTCTTTTTGTACTTCAGTTTGATGGTTTGAATTACGCCCTGATCCATGGGCTGTAAAACTGACGTTGTTTTCGGAGAGAAAAAGACGATTTTGATATTTGTCAAGTCCAGATTTGGATGACTGGGCGCATTATCCATAAAAAGTAAGATATGACGTCCTTGACGACGCATTTTTTCGTCAAATGCTTGCAGCCATTTCGAACAGATGTCCATATTCATCCAAGCTTTTCTGGAGCACTTGTATTCCACTGGGAAATCTTTAATGTTGAGATTTTTGAAGGCTCTTGGCCGTTGTGATTTTCCAATAACGAGCAAAGACCCCCTTTCTCCAGCAAGGTTGGCATAAACAGCTACGGTAACGCTATCTTTCGCCTTCTTTCCACCAGAGAATTTCTCAGTTTTGATAAAGTGTGGATTCGGGCGATGTTTTGAACAGCAGTCCAGCTTCGTCCATATTGTAGATGTTTCTCGCCTCATAACCGGAACAGATCGCAGAGAGGTTCTTTTTCCAATCTTCTACAATATGTATATGTTTATTCAGCCACTCGTCGGATGCCGTAAAACTGATAATATTCAAGTCAGTTGCATGCACGTTCCTTCAACATTGGGCCAGCAACGATTACTTTTCGTTTCATACAATCCTGTAGCCACCGATAGGTTAAAATCATTAATTTGTTCATTGCCAGTTGCTTTAGTTTTACGCTTCTTAGACATTGGAACACCATTTTCGACTTCACCTAAGATCTCTGAAAACAGAAATAGCGATTATGTATTCTCAAATTTCCGTTTCATAAAATATGCGCAGGCTTACCAGATTTTCTCTTGATAACACTCTGAACTTGGGTTTAGCCGACGCCAATCTCTTCTGCGATTCTTCGGCATGAAAGACTCTCACCATTTTTGCGAATAACTTCAATTTTTTCTTCAAGAGTTAGACAAGATCGCTTCTTTGACCCCATAACTCACAAACTGAAAGCCCTCACTTTCTCAACCGATCTCAATGTTAAATGAAAATTTGTTTCTTCAATGGCTGTTTAAATAAAGATTTGAAGAGCCAATTGAATCCAAGAACCACTTGTTTCAACAGCCAATCAATGTTACTTTCGAGTTCAAGCGTTGCTTTCAATGACGCACTTCGCGCGTGCGTGCTCACAACCGCATAGTCTCTCACGCACCGCACCCTCTTCTCTCTGGATGCTATGCCAACATGACGCGCACGCATTTACTCTCCCCAGTCCCCATAGTAGACAGCGATTGACTGTCTAAGTTTACTGACTGAATTTTTGAATGTGAACTAAAGGAAATCGGTAAATTGTTGAATACACCTGTCTGGGGCATAATTTAATAAAGTGGTCGCTTAGAGGAGCTTATTTTCAATGTTTTACTCTCACCTGGTACCGAAAATTCGGTGGTCGCGGTCGTAGGAGGGAATGGTCGCCTAGTAGGAAGGCAAAACAATGGAAATGTCGCGCGTCGGACTTTCGTATGGTCGCTTAAGGGGACTGGTCGCTTAGTGGAGCTGGTCACTGAAGGGAATTTGAGTGTATGTTGAAAATTTCTTCGGGTACTGCAAAACATTGCAAGGTTCTGCAGACAACATTACCTGTAATCTATGCATAAATGCAGTTGTTCAGCATATTACTTTAGAACATCCAACCTGTGACTTTCTTTTACTTGGAGTTTGTTGCACTCATGTGCTCGTTCTTATGATAAAAGATTGATTTTAGAAGTTCATTACATTTCTCTTATTCCCCATGAGCAGATCATCAACGGTTGAAATGGGAGGAAAAATGCTTTTGAATTATAAATAATGTTGTACTTTATGTTTGTATTATTCACTTGTGGATTAATATTTTTCATGTTTTATTTGAAAGTTTTTTTGCGACTTGTTTTATTGGTTGATTTTTCAGTTCAGCAATGTTAGATCCTTTTTTAATTAATTCCCCTATCTTTTGTTTTTTTATTTTCATTTATTATGATTAGAGGTACGGTGAAGAATGACATCACAAATGCAATGAAGAAGCAATTTCTAGTCAATAATTTGACAGTGAAGATGTGAATATGATAAGGGACAATTGGATTACAGATTATGAACATTATTTTGAGGTGCCAATAGTGGAACCAAGCATTATCAATTTATTTTATACTTGCAAGAAATACAAAATTTAAGTGCTGACATTGTATGATCATTGCATTTATTATCATGATCAATGAAATTTATCTGCATAAACTTTACTTTAAATTCTACTTGTTTTGATTATTTCAGAACATATTTTGTTTATATTGTTAGCTACTCTTTATGAATAATTGCTGTGTGGTAACATTAGTTTGGCTTCATTGTCATTTAAAGTGCTACTCAATCACTATTAATGGGAGGAGAGAGAGAGAGCGCACAATGCGACAGAATGGGAGAATTTTTCCATGCTTCGGAAGGGATGTCTATGAATAGACGGACATGATAGATCATAGACATCTCAATCTCTGTTATTTCAAGGGTCATGTAGAAATCACGCGATCCATGTCACCCTTTTCCTGATGCATAGAAATAGTCAACAATAAAACGTCCAGAGTGAAAGTTGCATGAATATTGGACGTCGTCAGTGAGGGCATCTTGAGTAACACACCAGAAACGTCTGACCGTCCACGCTCCCGTTATGAGGGAGTAGTGACCATAGACCTTCACTTCATGTCATAGCGTTGAAAGATTTTCGACATTTTCCAGCATTTGACTTACTTGAGTCATTTCTCCTCCTGATATCGTCTTCACAGGGTCAGCCGGCGCTACAAGGGAAATTTTGCCAGTCCAAGCTACACCTGCTTTCGATATCAAACTCAAAGCCGCTTTCTGCTCTTCCTTCAATTCGTTGTAATTCTTGCGGAAATCCATCCATGCTGGTTTCTCCTCTATGGAATAGAGAATGAGATGTGAGACATCTCTCGAATGTGATGATGAAACGTCAAACTCTCACCTCGTAAGAAGAAGCAAGCATTCTGAGTTTGGTTCTTCACCATATACAGATCCAACATTGAAAATCCAAAACTGAAAGAAAGAAGGCAACAATGTATCCCGCAATGATGATATCTGTATCTATCCATGTGAAAGATATTCAAGAAATCTCACTTGCCGTATATCTGCGTGTCTATTCATAGCATTTTTCCTACACTGATGCCCAGTCCATTTCAATTTGACATAGCTTTTGAAGATAACACAACAATGCAATATCTGAATTGCAATATCATCGTGTTAAGGTTGTCTGTGACTCAACCATGATATGCTAAACAGCTTCTTGTGGTTCAATATTTCAATATTGAAAGATATACGAACCTAAACACAATAAAGAACATTTGTGTGAAGAAACAATGTCAATTCTTTGAACTTACTATAACAACGACTGGGCCATGTGTCCAATGCCATCCTTGATTTTCATGTCTGCCAGTTCTTCGCCTCCTTTGATAAGCATTTTGATGCCCGTGATAATTCTGTTCCAGGCATTTGGTAATACTATGTTGATAACTGTATCCAATGCCTGAAAGAATTGAGATATTCGTTAGATGTACATCCTGAGAACATTCATCACTGCCCTACCCAAGGAACAGTGAACACACACACACGCAACCCTCACCAGGATAGAGTTAGACATCCTTATTGGCGAATCAATAACGTTTGGAGCAATTAAATTGATATCATTTGTAGACTTATCAAAAATGTGGATGTTAAAAAAAGATTAACAGACAATTGCTTGATGTACCAACAACTCAACTGAGAAAATGAATTGATTTCTATCAAAACCCTTATCACAATCTCTAAACTTTGTTCCATCTCATCTAAAAAATGCAGACGAATTAATGGCTAATTTAATAAAGTTTGATTTCGTAGACGATTCAGAAATTTTCATTTCACAGGATGTTATCAATCTTTACACAAGCATACGCCTCACGCGGATGGTATTGCACATGTTATGGAGTTTGTAACCGAACATTGGAATCAAATCAATAACTGCGCCTTGAACATAGATAATGTTAAAAGTGTGCTCACTTTTACCTGCTATAACTATGAAATTCAATTAAATAACAAAAATTACATTCAAATTAAAGCACAGACCCTATGAGCTCACATTTTAGGCCACCATTTGCTGGCATCTACATGCACAAGATTGTAACTGATGCGCTAAGCATCATTGATAGAAAATATAACATCAAACTTCAACTGTACCACCGATATATTGATGATATAATCATTGGTCCACTAAAGCGTGATCACAATGTTTTGCAAAGTATGCTGAAAGACTGCAAATGGTGGCCTAAAATGTCAGTTTTAGGATCAATTGAATATTTTCATTGACTTTATTGAAAACATTCAATTTCCTATGGAAATACCCAACCTCAATAGCCTGAATTTTACATAGAAAATAACCAGATTAGATATAAATGGTACGAAAAAGCAGTTTCGTTCCCAATCATGTAAAAACAAATTATGTTGACAACACTATTAAATATGTAAAAAAATCTGCGTATTACTCCGAGGGATTTTGAAGAAGCTAAAATAGTTCTTGATAAAAATTCAGCAAAAGTGGAAATTACAAAACAGAAAAAAAGAAAAAGTAATGATATTAGGAAACAATTTTTCCTCAAAATTAATTTTGTAAATGATCGCACGGATTGGCATATCCGGAAATTAATTATAAAGTATGATCTATCGATATGATTGATAAGTTGCCCCAATAACAACTTGTACAGTACCTTGAGAACGGGCAAAGTCAAAGGAGGCATCCTAATTGCAATATTTGTAAGAAATTGCCGAGTAATATTCTCTGCACTGATCGCTTTCTAGTCTACAAATTTACTTGTATCATTTGCAACAACTTTTATATCGGTCAAAGCAATCGCCCAGTTCATGTCCGCCATCAAGAACATTCTCGTGCTATCACGAATAACACTAAAAGTAGTGCGTTGACAGGACACTTGGCTGGCATGCATCAAAGAGTGTACAAATCTATTGACCATTTCTCTCTAGAGATTTTGGAAAAGTGCAGAGATCCATTAGAAACACGCATAACAGAAGCTCGCTACATCAAATACAATTCACCACAGATAAATCGCAAACGCGAACTTGTCAAGTTCTGAATCTGATTGCTGCTCTGCCTCTGATGGTATAAATGCTACTTGCAGAAGACTTTGCCGATTGACTTTACGCCGCTGATGAAACGTTCGGCATTTTGTTGGCGACTGACACTACATGTAGGCGAGACGTCAAATTTTCACTAAAAAATCATAGAAATCGGAGTTGGGTCTCAAAAAATCACGAAAGCGCGCTCCGCCACAAGTGTCCTTCTTATTTAACCATAATGAATATGCAAGGAGAGAATGAGAGAAACTGCACTTCATTTGTAAATGTTCGGTATACAATGATAATAGGTTTCACTTCAATCATTTCTATTTTGATATCTCGAAATAATTTTCTATAACATATTGGGAACGGTTTAGATGCGCATTAACTTAGGCTTTCCGTTTGCACTTCAAAATGAGTTATGAGCATACAACGAAGTGCTAACCGTTGGAATGAACGTTGCAGTTCCAAATGTGGAGTTGTGAAGGGCTGGTGTGCACTTGAATGTCATCAAATCAACATGAGGTTCGCAACTATTTATCAATTTGTCATCAATTTCTACGCTTCATAACAACACCTCTTTTTCGTCCAGTTTATGATCAAAATAACATGAAAAATTGCATACAGATAGAAAACAATATCCATCTACGTATATCTAAACCTGCTTTGAAGAGATTATTAAACATTGTTTCAAACAAAATCGTTGGAGGTGGGAGAGAACCTATAGGCACCCAGAGATAACTCAAGCGCAACACACTCATCTTCTACACAACGTCTACTCACGTTGATGAAGGCTTTGATATCGACTTTCATCGTACTGAGAAATCCGTAAACTTTGTTCGCAAAATCAATAGAAGGAGAGAGAAATGTTGGAAGTTGAGCTTTGTCTAACATGGTAATTGTTGCTATTGTGTTAGTGACGTTGTTGTAAGCATCGAGAATCTGAAATATCAAACATATCATTATATAAGCGTACAGTAAAGGAGAAATGACTCCACTCGCTTCGAAAATGGAGTCAGAATCAGAATTTATCAGAAAGTTATCCGACACCGACATTCGATACATAGATTTAAGGGGAGATACTAACATGCCAGTGCGGCAGATTATTGCCGCGCTGGAGATAATATTCACTCCAATGCACGAGAAGGAGCGTCATCTATGAACATTATGGGCGAGTTTTGACCGGCTTAGTGTGTATTAGATCTGAGAATAGATATTTTCACGGTGATGAGGATAAATTTCTATTCAAATACTCTTGATAATCATAGACATGTCAATCACAATCGATCCTTAATAATCATAGCACGTCGTCAAATAATGTTCTCTACACAACTCGTGCATGAGATTGCTTCATCACAAAGCTAATTTTTCCTGCCGCAGTTGACTTTCCTTGCGTCACAGAATTAGACAGGTCGTCTCTTCTTCCGTTTGACTAGAAGGGAAACATTGGAACATGTAACGTTAATGAAATGGCACAATCTCCTGACTAAATACCATAGCAATCGAACAATGAGCAGCCAGTTCAACATTAAACACGCCAAATTGTGCGAAGTTTCAGTGACTGTTATCAACCGGATCACACAGCAAAGAGACGCAGGCGATGTCAAGTTCTACAGAGAAGTTTGTGAACGTTTTTTCATGCGCCTGCTAACTGTTTTAAAATGATCGGAGGACCCAACATTATCGAGAAGACTTTTGCGCAATGATCTGAATTCTTCGAATCTGAAAGAACCGTGGCAATCGGAGCATTTTGAAGGAATTCACAGCAATCCGCAAGTGACGCACGACTATTTTTCCTATCTCTGCAAGGTATTAAAATTTTCTTTTTGCCCACTTATTAAGTTCCTGCATGTGCCATCTGTTTGAATCAGTTTGCACTTCTAGCAAAGTGATGCGATTAAACAATCTAATTCTGTGCCTTGTGTAAGTTCCCGTGTAAAAAATTCATAGAAGTCTATCAACAAATTGTGTTCAGCCAGAGACTACCAAGATATCGATACAGTCCCTTGACTTACTCATTCATAGATTTCGCGTTATAACCATCAATTTCATAGTGAACAATAGACATCTAGAATTCACAAAATGAAAAGTTACATTCTATCGAGAGGAAATAATGTTGTGGAGCCTCGCTGCGCTCAGGCTTCCTTCGGGCTCACATCCTGTGATAGTAGTGATGCACTCCTTCACAATCGTTGTTTTCAGCTTCATCGAGGATCAGCCTTCCTTCGGGCTCACATCCTGTGATAGTAGTGATGCACTCCTTCACAATCGT